>KK116065.1:155250-207170 GCA_000611955.2 Stegodyphus mimosarum | reverse complement strand
CTGCGAATATGGGCACCTGGAAGCCCAAATTTGAAATTTGGAATTTGTTTTATTATCAATTTCATATTTTATAAACCTTTAACGAATTTTTATTAGCAAACTCAAGGATTTCAAAGCGAGCAATGGCAGCGTTGTACAAAAGAAAAATTTTTATCTCCAGCGCGTGAGACTGTGTATAGGAAATTCTAAAGATATGCTCAGTTTAAAATTATTTTGCGATATTGCTCTTTTACTGAATTTTATGGTTTAAGTTCGAAGAACTTGATATTTAATAAAGAAAGAGTAACATACAAAATGTTAAAAAAACGCCTCTTTGGACGTAATAAATCCGTAACGAATCAATGCGAAATCCGTAACAATATATTATTTAGTGTTTATCAAAAGTAATTTCGTAAAAATTTTGAATATTTCTAATTAAACATCTTATGATTTTAATACATCTTTATTTAAATCAATCACATAGTAGAAAAATGTACACATAGTGTAAGGTTTTAGTTAAACTAACCAAGTTTATTTTAATTTAAATCTTTTCTATCTCCTCTCTGCTTCAACTTCCTGTCAGAAGAAGCGCGCGTTTTTAGCTTATGCTAATTTTTGAAGTTCAGCCAAGCACTATTTAAGCCAGAGGTAGAAACCTCTCGGTGTGTGAGAGCTTTGCCTCAGATCACGGTCACGCTGCTCAACGTTCGCCTGACCAGCTAGCAGTTTAAATTTATAAGCCATAGTGCTTACTACGTGATTGCATTGTAAAATAAATTAAAGTGCGGTAGTATTTAGTATACCTTGCTACGCACCCTTTTCGATAGAGGCCAACTTCCGCGAATTGCTCTGCGAAGCAAAGTTTAATTTAAGTTATATTTTAATTTATTTAAATTTATTTGATTGTTAAGTTCGACCAAAGTGTGGTCTGTTACGTTCTGTATCTCTCCCGAATTGGGAGGTTTGTATTTAATAGTGATTGAATAAAAGAGGATTTCAAATCCCTTCACGTGCAGTTATTCTCCAGCCCAGCAGTTACATCAGAACATAGCGTACCTTCCGCTCCCTGTTCCAGTTCAGGACTTAGAACGTAAGGATAAGAACCCTTTATAGAATTTACTATGTCTGCAAAGAGCATACACAGAGCACTCAGTCCTGATAATAGTAGCAAAAAAGTAGAAAAAAATACTGTTAAGAACTGTGTTTAGTGCTTTTAAACTGTTTAGCCTATTACTCAGGTAACCTTCTTGATTAAATCTGAATGTGTCTTAGGCTTTATTGAATAGCAACATGTTGGCACGTGGAAGATAAAAGTAGCTTTGCTACCTTTCTTGACGTTTCATGTAAAATATTAATTTATCTTTACGTGAATTCTCTTTTTTTATCTTGTAAACAGCAATGCTGGTAGTCTTATTATAAGAGATGACTTTTATATTTCGGCTAGTATTGTATGTGATGATATCTGTGTTAGCATGTCATTAATTTGGCCTTAAATTACTGAACTTTTAATAAAAAATTTTATTTGAAATTTTATTTAAATGCTCACGACATTAAAAGATTGACAATAGAATCAAAATTAAAATTCACAGCAAATTAATCCAAGATTGATTTAAAATTACATTTTGTAGGTATAAACAAAATCATATTTTAAATAGTTTTCCATAATGCACCGTTAACTAAAAACAGATGCTGAAAATACATACATAAAAATGCTGCAACACGTCCTTCAAAGTTCACTTCAGAACCGCAACTGATATTTTTAAGATTTGTTACATGCACATATTGTTCAGTTAACATAACTTCTTACAGATTTACTTATTATCACTTACAGGAAGTTATGTTAACTAAGTAATAATATTTGTTGGGAAAGTTTTGAGGATTGCAAGTGAACACTGGACAGAGATTTTTCAAACTTAAATTTAATAAGAGTTCGGGTAGCTGAGAGATGAATGGATAAATAATCATACAGGCAGGAAATAATTATAATGTCACGGCACTTTTGCGTTTATGCGCTTAAATTTTCTAAAAAATACTTTTGCAGTATCATATTTAGTAGAGGCCACTTAAAAAATCTTCCTTTTAAAATGTTTTTATACAGTTCCGTTTAGAATGTACCAGCATTACACTTTCTTGAGTAACAATTTTGGATAATCCACTGGAAAGTTATCTGCGTATTCTTTTCTTGACATCCGAAACTATGAAAAGAGCGCCCAAAGAGCGCAGAATATTTTTTTTTGTTTAATAATATGTGTCTTCCATCCCATGTAAGAAACGTAATATAAGATTTGCCTTTAGATTTGCATTCCAAACATTCATTAATTCAAGAAGCACGTAGAAAAGAATAAAAATAATACCTTGATGGATAAAGTCGTCACATCGATTTTAACCAAGGAATGCTTTTAGCTGAAAAACAAAACTTAAAAGTAGACAGGGCACTTAGTTATGAGTTAACCTGGGAGAAAATATTTTATTATTCATAAAAACATTGTAGTGCTATAGCACTTCCATCGCATATATTCTAAACATTTTTACGAGGTGGGTTTAAAAATAATAAAAATTCTGTAATAATTCGGTAGTGATTTTATAGATGTATTCATATACCTGACACTTATAAATTTTAGACATAAGAATTTTAAAATCTATCCTTCTTGAATCTCAAAAATAAACTAAATATGAAAATATCAAGGGAAATTTTACGAAATAAATATATAAATCAAATTTCATATTAATGTACTTCAAAATTAAAACTATCATAAATTTTCGCAAAATTAAAAATGTAGCCGAAACATCTCGCATTTCATCAAATACTTAACAACACCTCACGTCCTTTATAAACCGTATGTAATTTAACAGTAATAAATTAAATTAAATAATTATGATATAATTTATTTACGTTTAAAATATTTAACTATTATGCAAATAATTCAGATTAAAATTATATATTTTTCAAAGTTGCAAATCAAGCATGCCAATTTTCAGTGTGTCGTAAATGAGTATAAAACATAAAAACCACGTTGAAATGTCTCATCAAGGCCACCCAAGCAACGTAAGTCAAATTCCTCGCTTGGACCACGTAAAATGTGTCCAAAGAATTGTACATCTACAACCCACACTTAACGAGATAAATGCGAAAAAAAAGTATGACATCATATCCGGTGCAAAAAGAAACCTTTACTGCAAAGATGATCATCAGTCTTTGCATATGTTTATATAGGAAGATGTTCAAAATTTTGAGACATACATGCGCGCTCAGTGGAGTGGCCAGACTGCATACGTTGCAGTTGCGTGATATTCACCAAAATACGTGCAGCATGTAGACGAGCAACTAAGTCAATTCCTGCAGTAACTAGGTCTCGATTGACCAATTCCCTCAGATGGTCTCATAGGAAGAAATCCAAAGATATCAGATCTGGCAATTGTGACGCCCATAAAGCCGAACCTCATGTTCACTCCAGCGTCCTGGGTATTCTTATCTAGTCAATTACGAACGGGAACGCTGAAATGCGCCGGACTCCATCATGCTGGAGCCATAGACCATGCATTGCCGCTAAGGTTACGTCATCTAGGAAATCGGTTACTACATCACAGAGAATACTAATTGTTAATGTCCCATGAGCTGTTTCGGCAGCAGATATGATCCTATTATGCGACTGAAGACAGGAAAACAGTGTCTGAAGGGAATATAAGATTCCTTTAGAATATTAATTTTAATTTTGTTCAAGCGCTTCATATTGCATTAAATTTTAACACAATTTCTGTCCACCTTAGTAAATTAAAATGCTCTGGGGAATCTTTTAATAAGCCGAATTGGCATAATGAAATAATTAACTATCGTTAATCTATGTGATAAAATAATTTGAGTATTTCCTTGCCTCTAAAAACACTCATTATATCACAACGAATAGCTCTAAAGGCAAGAATGATATGATAAATATTCAATGCATCATAACAACAAATGGCATACATGCAGTGAAGTTTCATCTTCCACAACTGAGAAAATAAAGAAAGGTAGATAATATCTCATCGTCGTTTGTATCCGTCAGCAGATGGTAGAATCGCCTGGCCGCAATATCGAAAGTATATTTTTGTTGTACTATTGCTGCCGATATGAAATTTTTGAAATCTGACAGTATGCTTGCCTGCTTAAATTATCACACTTTTTTATGGTAGAGTTCTTTGGGAAATCAAAAATCCTCAAAAACTACCTCTGGTCCACTTTTTTATGAAATCGTACTTTCCACACTCAAAATCGCACACTTCTGCAGTCATTGCCTAAAACAAGCACTAAATTATCGCCCTTTTTTAAAAAAAACAAAATCTTCAGGTTTTTTTTTTCGTTTACTGAATAGAGAACTAAATTAGGTGTTTGGTAAATATGAATTGAAGAAAAAGGATTTTCTTAAAGCGTATTATAATTGTATGTATCAAAAACATGAATCACTTTAGAAAATCATAAAAAATGCAAAGCCGCGAAGGGAAATGATAATGATACATTTAATTTTATTATTTCATTACTAATGGACTGCTAATATATTTGATTGGTAGAAATTCTTTTGCTTTTTACACATCCTACTTCTTAATACATTCTTCATTACATAACCAAAGAAAATCATAAATAAAAATCTATATCTCATCACAATAGAAAAGTTTGGAGAATCAAAATCGTTTAATAAATTTGCATTTAAAGAAATAATCGTATTTTACCTCTGCTAATAAATCAAAAATAAGCATACAGTCAGATAATAACTAAAACAATAAGAAAGTAAGCAAACATTTCATTTAACCATTCTTTATTCTCGATTTATCATCTCAAAATAATTTTTAAAAACTATGAAAGTAACACTTGTTTTATTCTTGAAATTGAAGATATAAAAAATCTTCATTCCTTTCGCATAAAAGCCTCAAGGGAAGCGAATACTTCTTCTATGCCTTCTGTGTTAGGTTTTCAATAAAACTTTTGTTCGTGACTCATAGAAAAGAATATATCATTCTTAAATCGAACCCGCTGACAGTCTCTAAGAAATTCGATGTTAAATTCCTGCCAATCATTCCTCAGCTCGACCTTGCTGAATACCACTTTTCCTGCAAAAACAATACGAAAATTAAACGGTACTCGCTCATGGCTGACGGCTAAACAGAATAACTGTCGATTTCATACAGAGATTAAGAATATCTTTTTAAAACTACTTTTCCTCGTAAAATATTTCTAAAGGTTCCCGCTTGCTGAATACTGCACTTTTCCCTTATGATTAGTAAAAAAATGGATTAACTCAGTAATATTGCTATTGGACAACTCTGGGATTACAGTTGACCTTAAAAAAATCCCCTTTCTTTAATGATGTTTAATGAATTTTAATGATATACGGTAAATTTCTCAGTGGAGCGACTAGGGAGCAAAAGGTTATTTATTTTACAAATCTGGGAGGTCTAGGTATACTTACTTCACTTGGTCAACGCTTAGGATAGCTGATGAAGGTCATGTAAATGTCATATATGTTTTCGTTAAAAACAAAAGGGTATAAAAGCCTATTTTTAATGTATACCTTCATAATAACCTTCTGAATATGCTGTTATTTTTGACTGATTGTGATGTATGCAGAGTATTTTTATTTTTAGCTCTGCAACTATATTCTAGAAAATTAGCATGTAAAGCAAAACCATTTTTATGGCGCCATTTACTGAGACATGATAACATGTGCTGTACAGAAACCACTCTTAATAATGAATGATTAATTAAATTAACAATTCAAATTATTTAGATTCTGTCAACGGGGTCTCAAATCACAGCAATGTAAATCTCATAAATCCATTCCATAGTAGCCATTATAACCACCCAGTTGTATTCTTAACAATTAACGCTGAAAACCTTCCGTAAAATCTGTTTAGCTCCAGGGAGAAAAGATAAAAGCTCTATTTTCAGCTTTAAAAAGAACCTGCTTAATCAATGGTCTCAGTTTTGACTGATCGATTTCCTCCTTCTCATCACACATCAGAATGTCACACAAATTATAATTATTATTATTATTATTATTATTTAAGAGGTATATTTGACGTAATAGGTAAACCTTGGAACTGAAGCATAGCATAATAAAAGGTATTTATAAACATAAGGTTTATTATATTTAATAAATATTAATTATTTATATGTTTATTAATATATTAAATAAATATAAATACTGAAAAGGTTTCATTGATTTCAGCTGCATTTGTTTAAAGCCTATATTATGTTTCGATCAAACCTTTCCAGTCATGGGATTTCGACCAATTCTTATTTAATCTTTATTATAACAGTTTAAATCTACAAATCTGAGGCCAATGAACTCCCCCCCCAAGAGTGTTAAATTCTTCCATACACTGAAGAATTTAAGTGTTAAATTCTTCCACACACTTGCTTATTAAGATACTCTCTGTTAAGTATTCCATTTAACTAAACCGATAATTCTATGTTAATTACGTTGAAAATAAACAAATAATTTCCCAAACGAAAATAAATTAATTTTCTAAATAACTTTGATAGGTTGAATATGCATATTAAATACTTTGAAGGCTTATGGGAAAATATTTAATCCAAAACTGATGCTGTGGCCAGAAAATGTGAGCATTTTATTTTTGTTTACAAATAATAATTTTATCATGATTTCGCTTGCAAATACTGATATGTTGCACATCCTTATTTCTTCTCATTTTATGTTTGTTAGTGAAAGTTTTGAAAATAGTTTCAGCAGCATGCCTAAACGATAACTACATGAGGAAGTCCCACTAAAACAATCTGCCATCTACTGAGCAACTGACACTTGGCAATTAACTTAAAACCAGAAATTAAGCCTTTTAAAATTTTAACTAAATACTACTTTGCGAGACGACGTAATTATGTTGTTTGGCTATGCTACTTAGAACCAAATTCGAGTGTGAACATTCTATAACAAAAATGATGGCTATTTTATTTAACAAAACGTAACTTCTTTCAGATTGAATTAAACTTCGTTCGTCACTTCACGAGCAAATCTACTAATTAAACTTCATTCAAAGATAATGAAAGTTAGTTAGCATATTATTCCTGGAGAACAGGGAGAATTACCTTTTATATATATATAGGTTTTCTACTAAGCTTAAGTCAATACCCTTCATTCCCTACTAGACAGATAAGCAAGTTATCTCTGTAGTCTGAATTAAGATAACAAAGTCCAGCGCACGTTAGAATAACCTTTCTATTAGCTCTTTAAATTTAACAGAAGGTACCACTTGTGCTACAAAACAAAACTTCACTATATTCGGGTATTTAAAATAATATAAGTCGGAATTCGAATTAACATATTTAGAGACTATACAAATGATAACCTTAAGCTGGTTTCATTATTTAACAGCGAGCTTTTAACATCGGCTAGCAAAATGGCTAAAGCAGGATAAATTTCGACAGAGCTAACGAAAGAAGTGCCAAAAGCTCTAACCTTGAAACATTCAAATTCTCGACTTACATACTCAACAACTAATTTACATTCTGATGAGGACTGCGGAAAGACGTTTTAGTAAAGGTTAAATAAAAGTAAGTTATAGTCCAAATTATAATAATTGGTTAATTAATATGAATATTATATAGATAATGATAATTATCAGATTAGTGTATAAGCACTTCTTCTCTTAAGCACTTGAAATTATATTAATTTAGATTTTAGTTTGATTATAGATTACCATTTATAACTAAATATTTTGCATTTACTCGGATCTTTACAATAAAATATTAAATATTCTAAGTTAAGCTTAAAATGTTCTTTTTAACAAATGCTTCTCCCACCTTCCTCGTATGGCTTCGTGGTGTAGGAGTCAGCACGCTCGACGGTTAACAGAGAGGTCCGTGGTCCGATTCCCGGCGAGGGCGTTGCTCTTTTTTCAATATTCCTGCTTCAAATACCTAATGTGTCTACATGCTAATTAGTAAACGTTGCTGGCTTAACATTGGCAAGGCATGCAAGATCCTGTGGAGGTGATAACTCGGCTGTAAAAATTTAAAACTTGAACACCAAAAGCAAGGCCATATAATTATTGCAAGGAAGTAAAATTTATAGTTTTATTTTTACTTATAGGGAGAATAAAATCGTTAAATTAAAGAGCTAGATTATGCTATATATTAATTAAATTTTCATTTACATGTTCATTAAACATAAGTACACATTCAAGAGAACAATATTACGGATGTTTTTAAAGAATGGACGGCCCCTCTCTTAAATGTGACCGCACGGCAGTGCTCACAATTCATGGTATGCTGAAACTATTTTGAATACACTACTTTTTATGTCTCCTGGATCGGCGTTGTAATTCTGTCTTGTTTCTTGATAGCGAATCAACAATTCAAAAGAATCATTCGATTGTATCTCATATGTTCTACAGGGATAATACTTGCGGAGGAAGACAACAATTTCAGCTCTCGAAATCATAAATTTGTTCATCCAACCATGACTTCATTGGTATGGATTTGTACCAAGGGCACTGTTCTGTCGGAACGTCCCTTTAAAAAAAACCACCTACATTGCTGTCAAAAGATCGAAATCTGTTAACGAGAAAAAGAATAAATTCAGAATCTTGTAATGTTTCTGGTTTAAACCGTAGTCACAAACCATATTATTAAAAAACTCCCCAAATATTTGATGAATCTCACTTACTCATTGAGCCAGTTTCCTTTAGAAAATCCTCCGTAAAGGCGTTTTTTACTGTAGAATAAATAGTCTTGATATGCTTCGTCATATTCAATTACATCAAAATAAATAAATTTGAACCTTAAATAAACTTGAAACAAAATAAATAAACTTGAATCTAATGACTCTACAAGGTTACTGTAGAGTCATTAGATTGTTTTCAAACAGGAAACATGAAAAATGAACAATACCCTCGCTGGGACTCGAACCTAGACCTTTCGAATACGCGCCCAGTGTGCTACCGTTACAGCCCGAAGCCATGCTGAAAACACCTTATAACGTGATTAAACTGACACTGAATATATCGTCTTATAGGTTCCTTCAGTTGCCTTAACACAGCTGGAATTTCACTCGTATGAACAAAGTGAATATTTTTTATCTATAAATGTTCAAATTTTATTTTATCTATGTCAGCCTACTATTTTGTTTTACCTGTGCTTAGTGATATATTAATAACTGATATTTAGATAAGCGTACGGCTTTGATTCTCATAAATCTAGCAAACACTGCATATTAATTTACCTTTCTGCTGTTACATACTAACCTCAATGAACTGTGATGTCATTTAAGCTGCAGTGACTCGTTTCTTAGCTTGAACAAGTGAGAAGAAAACCGCTTATGTCAAGTGACAGAATCGTACACATTTGAAAAAAAATCGCAATGCCATCATTGCAATATTTTTTGGTCACTTTTCTTCGTTTCTTGTAAGGATAAGTGAAATAAATAATTAAGAAAAGATTTTTTTAAAAAATCGGCTTTAATATTGGTGGCAGTTCTACCGTTCTTCCTTTTCACCATTGGTGAAACCTAAATTTCAAACTGAAAACTATATTTGTTAAAAAGAAAACTAAATTTTTATGCTAAAAACTAAATTTCATTAAATAAGAATAAATGCATTTTCCTGATTTTCTAAAAATGCTACTTAATTCGAATTCCGACTTATATTTTCCTGAAAAAGGAATATGAATAACGTATTGCTTTAGTTTCCTAAGCGTGGGAAAACAGCGAAAGATCATTTTCTGAATGTGTCATTAAATTATTTATCTGTAATTTGATACATATGTTTTGGAGCATCTTACGAAATAAAAAAAGTATAAATAGATCAATATCAATAAGCTCTGAAATTTCCTGATATCATTTCTCTCTTGTCATTACGTAAAAACATTACTGCTCAATCAGCTACTATTATAGGATAATTATCTTTTCGCCTTAACGAGCGATAGAAGACAGCCTCATCTGTGAGCAATTTAAGGTATTTACGAATGTTAGCAATAATTTATATCCATCTTCTAACATTTTTGTAATTGGCATTTTGTATCGATAACAGCCATTAGATATTTATGGAGACGCACTCCTGGTTAATATTGGGAAACAGACCTTGAAAAAAACTTCACCTTTAGGTAGCACTGTATTTAATAAAAAATGCTTGTCCTTCTTATCTTCTATACTTCACTAAAAAAAGCTCCTTATGAATTTTTATAGTATATATATAAACATTTTTAATGTTTTAATTTAATAGTTGCTCTTTGTGTTCACATATAGGCAGTAATTACATAGTAAACTTGTAAAAGTATATATATATATATGTGCGTACAGTAAAAACTTAAGATTAAGTGTCTAAAAATAATAATAGTATCAAAGAAATTTTGGCAATATTACAAAAACTAAAAGAACCCAAAGAAGTGTTATTTATGATTATATGTTTTTAATATATATGTTTATAATTATATGTAAAGTGAATATTATTTTCTTGAGCATAGTTATCAGGTAAGAACTGAAAGTCAGGAATTTATCTTTCTTTAGATTCTTAATTTTAGCAATTAATGTGGACTTAAACGGAGGCATACATTGTTTTAAGCTAAGGAATGAATATATTGTAGACAATTTATTAATTTAACTTTTTTTTACTCTTTAGATCTCAGTAATTTGAGTTGCTGAAAAGAAAATTTAAAACTTTTTTTTGCAAAAAAGAGCAAATTGAAAATATAATAAAATTGTTTTTGAAAATAACTGAATTTAAAATAAACTTAAAGGCAAACTTTCTTCGCTCTCGGCTTTGATGCAAATTTGACACTTCATCTCCATGCTGTCAATCAAGTTGTTAAGCCCTTTGGTTGGTGAAAAATCCTATGCAGTCTCTTTAACTATTGCAGTTACTCAGTGATGTGGAAGAGGAAGAAGAGGTGGCTGTCTTCCTAAATGATTTCATAAAAGGTCTATCGAACTGAGTCGGCCTATCCTTCCATTGAAATGTGTGCTCTTCAAGATGTCGGTTAATAACTTCTTATTATTTGCCGTAAAACTTTACAATCCATTGAAACAAATGAACCCTCTACAACATATGGTCGCACATTATGAGTAAGTCTGCATACCTTAGGATATTTCAGCATTTCAGATATCTATTATAAAAACACAGCAGTCAGTGCGGAATGCCAAAAACCTCCCTACCCGAACTAGTACACTGCTCACTTAGTAAATATTTTTTAAAGAAAGTTTGACTCGTCATATCATTTTTCTTTCCGCTTTCTAAATTAACGCATGATGTGAATCACGCAGCAGAAAATACCTGGATTCTATAGCTTAAAAATACTTGAGCTCTGTTGTTGCCTCTTTCATGTGCCATGCATTCTTGTCCAAAGTAGTTGAGCTACTTTGTATCAGTAAATCAGAGGAACACACATATGGTGTCTCCTGTCAAACATTCAAGAAGAAGTTGCTTTTGAGCTTTCTGTTTACACATGAAGCAGATATCCGTCTTCTTGTAGCTACAAAAGGATCGGTTGTAAAATGAGATACTATTACGATCTTTCTGGCTGAAAGAGGAATCGACCATCAGACGCCATTATAACCGATGGATGACCTAAGACTGCTCTTCTGGAAACTACAATCTTCAAGGAGCTGTTAAAGATTGCTAAAGACATTGTATCTAACTTTTACTCGCTTTGCCATTTTGGTCAAAAACAGATTCATTAACATCCAGTCAAAAGCTCATTATCCCAATAAATCAAGTAAATACTTTCTTTAAAAACTGAATCCACTAGCCAGGTGCAAAGATTAATATATTTTAATACTCTTTTTAAAAAACATCGCAGTATTTATGACTGTTGTGGTTCTATTTCTCTAATAATATGTATATATTATTTAATTAGCTAATAAATTGCACTTATAAAGGTGTTTTAATTAACATCATTATTTTTATAATTAACATTGCTTCATGTTCTTCCCCTATTTTAATGCATCGAAAGAGCGAAAATTTGTTTGTTTCTTATCTTTTGGATATCAGTGAATACAGAAATTTATTTATGTTTGCCATGAATTAATTGGTCGTTTTCATTATAGTAAAACAACTTAGTAAAATAAAGTTAATGATATTTTTTAATTTATTACATTTACTACTTATATTGCAGATACCTTAATCTAAAATTACTGAATCGTCTAAATCTAAGGAAATTCACTTAAGGTCTACGAAATTTATAATAAAAATCATATCCATATTGTATCTTGTATCTTGTATTCAGTATTTTTCATTTTTTATATCCGATGACTGGATAGCATTCCATAATAAGTCCGTCGTATTTGCATTTCATTCGGCACTGTTGTCATGGCGTGTGTTTTGGCTGTCAGCATGCATTATATCTAGTCCTCTTTCATCGCCTAGAATCTCTTACCTCAAATGGTGGATCTTCTTGTGCTACGAAAAAATAGTCTCCCTCTTTGCCTTTCTAAATATATTAACCTCGTTTGGGGGTTTCAGCTTCTTAATGCCGTATGCCCTCAGCAAAGTTACGTATGACTTAGTTTATCAGGGCCTTGCATAGGACCGTATAAGCATACACACAGAGGTAGCAAAGTACGAATCATTTAATAAGTATATCATAATCACTGAATCAAGTCGTTATGAGAAATTACCTTAAGTTGAAAAATGACAATTTTAATGACTAAGAAATGCTTTTTGTATAAAACTAATTTTGCTGTTATCATGATAAGAACTGGAAATGTAACTGTTTTATTTATTCAGAATTTAAACTGTGTTAGTTTGCCAGCGAAGTAAGGTATTTTGATGCATTTTTAATACATAGTTGATAGTCTACATGCGATGAAGGAGTTCCGTCTGCATCAGATATTTGAGGAAATAATATTATAATAATTATCACTGTGTGTGTTGTTTAAGTAGGCTCTCAGAAATACTTTTCACTTACAGAGATGATAATTTTAGGGAGGTAGGTGATAGCTACAAAAATGTTCACTTTTCCTATTTATTCGCTTATATTTTAGTGGCACATTAAAGATCAAGAACTTCGCAATAAGTGAAGAAAAATTTCAAACAGAAGCTGTGTTTATTTATAAATAATTTATAGTGGACAGAAAGAATCATAATGCCGATTAAAACAATCAGGGCTGATCATGGAAATTCTATTGATACATCATTATGTAATGAAAAACTGAGCATTCCAGAATTTAAATGAGAAAAATAAGATAACACTAGAAAATTCAACTAAACATGTATACAAAAAAAAGATGCCTTGCTTATTTTCTGGCTCCTTAGTCGTAGTGATAAACAAAGCTCTCAAAGTAAAATTACAGCTTGTTATTAACGATAGGTGAACGCCTATTTTTCCCAGCTCGAAGTTATTAATTACGTTAGTAAAATATGGTGTATTTTTCCTTTCCCCCAACAAAATATTAATAAAACAGCGGTTGCCAAAGAGATAAGCTATAAACAGGCTCTTTGGATAAACCAATTTTAATCGAAATTAGAGAGAGAAAAAGATGGATTAGACGAAACTATCCGTGATGAGAGAGCGGCTGTTGCCTTCAGGCAGTATACCTTCATGATACCGTTTGTTCTTTCGAAATTATCACTAAATATGAAGTTTCTGAAGCATTCATTAAAATTTAGAAATAACAAGGTATTAAACTGATATTCAAATGTATCATGAGTAGGATGGTTAAAGTTTCTAAATAGTAAACAAGAGTAATTTATACAAAATAGGTATGTGGTTAGAAAATAGGAAACATGCTCAAGATCAATGATGGTTGATCAAAGTTGTCTGCCTATTCTATGTAATGAATATCAAAAGCGATACTGCAATAATTCTTATTATGTAATGAAAACTTTTCTTTCAAACTCTTTAGCACGTAGGTGTTAGGTTTATTTATATTATTTTATTTCTTTCTTGTAAAAAATTATTTTTTACAAATTGTTGTCTTTAGATAAGTCTTTGATCTTAGATAAGTCTTTGATAACTTACAAATTTCTAATTTTAGATCTTCTACATACATTTGCAGATTCATTTGGCTAATTCTGCCTCGTTTCATGCGCTTATATGTATCATCATCAAGATATTTATTCATCTGCAACAAGCACACAAATTCCATATTTTATGAGAAATGATTTCTTCTACAGTTATCTTCTAATTTCTAATTTCGTAGTGACAGTTGGAAAGCCTGTTGCTTTAACAACAGTATTCTATACATTCTTTCCTCATATCAGTTAAGCAGAACACATGTTGTTTTTTTTTAATTTTATTAATTGTGTCTTTACAGAGTTATCAACTGTACACGTATGTTTTCTAGTGTTATTGCGTTTTTTACATCGCGTTTCTAGCGTTTTTTACATTGTATTATTGTTTAAAAAATTACATGTTTTAAAAGCTTCGGTTTGAGGTTTGAATCCCGCGAACGGGCTGGCTACATTGGCGTTTTCGTGGTTTTCCCCATGTGTACCGTGTATACGAGCCAGTTTCCTTCAGAAAGTTCTCCACGAAAGCATCCCTCTCCATAGGCAGATAGCCCTCGAGGCTTTGCCGTAACCAAATAAACGAAACCAAACTTTATTATTTTACATCAATAAGCAATGAATTGCCAATTTTATTATTTATTTATTTATTGTGATCAATGAGATTTTGATTTCATCAGTGGCGGTTCATGGACCCTATTTGGCTCACTGACTCTCTTTAATGTTTCGTCGACTCCCCGAGGGCCAGTTGAGAAACGTCTGATTTAATTGATTAATCAACATAAAAAACAATTTAAATGACTGGATTGCCCGAGTGTTAATTGCTTGCCTTCTTGGCGACTACAAAATACAGTTCTTCAACAACAATATTCGAGACATAACTTTTATTGAAATATTTTTGCTGCCTCTAATTCTCAAGAGTTTTGTAAACTTACGATTTTACCTGTTTAAGATCTTAGCTTATCCGTTTTAACTAATTATCATATTTCAGTTATTATTTATTCTACAAATAGATGATCTAGCGTACTTAATGTGCATCATTCACGTCACAAATTCATCTTCAAGTATAGGAAATAGTTCAATATTAACTGTACTTAAAGAATTTGAATTAATTTACACTCATGTCAAGAATTATCTTGATATGCATGAAGTTACGGATTTCTCAGAAAATATGACTTAAAAATTTATGAATTTTTGTAGAATATGATATATAACATTATAACATATAAATAAAAAGGAAACATTTAAGAGATTCTAACGTAACCACATTTAAACATTTTAAACTACATATGATATCAAACTGTATCATGAAACAATAAAAATGGTAATAATATGTTATAAGGAGAGGTCAGAGGAAAACAAAATAGTAACTCAGAACAAAATTAAGGCTTGGGAATTTAACACAGAATGTGATCTTCTCTGAACTGTACACCCATATCAGAACGTGTTTTCACACAATAATGTTGCTAACCGCAGTTAGGGGAATTAAGTTCCATTGCTCAATGAATGCGGTCTCCTGAGTATTTACACCTCTCTACGTAATAGCAACCTTTTGAAAACTCCCTGATTGAATAATCATAATTAAGCTTGTCTTTCATACATTCTCTGCAAATGTGAATTACATCGATTGCATACACATATTTCTATTTCTAAATATTTCCTATAATATGATTATTTTGGAGTGCGTAAAGATAAATTTTGACATGATTGTAACCTGAAGATCAAGTAAGTAGAAGCTTCATTTCTGTGTTCCTCAAAGTCGGAAACAAATCAACTATAGAACTTTCTATCTCTAACTTGCAAGCATAAGAATTATACAAAACATCAAAGTGAATACGGTTTTAAGCGCCTAGTGCGCACCACTCAGGAATATTCAAGAAATTCATGACTTAGTCCAAAGGAACACTTACAAATTCGTTATGTTCCTTCGCTGGCGTAGGAAAATTCCATTCTGTTACAAGCCATAGCGTGTGAAATCCAAGTACAGCACTGGAAGCCGACAAAAAATCGCAAGATGATTAAAGGTTATCGTTAAAAAAATCATTCATTCTTTTCTAATTTATTGCATTTTCCCGAAAATTTATTTGGCATTAAACATTCAAATAAAAATATTTCGCTGTAAAAATGTAGAAGAAAATATTAACGAAAACTGCTTTTTAATTTTTTTACCAAAACCACACATTTGAAGAACAGAATAATTTCGATGTTTGTATGAGAAAAGGGTAACTATTATCTTGGGAGGTGTGAATACAACCGAAAACCAACGTTGTTTCCTTGTTCTTTTCGAAGCACGTGTGCGTCCTTGAACTTTCTTTTCTCTTTCAATTCACTATTATTTTACTGGAAACGCACAGACTCTCTCTTTACTCTCACGTTGTAAAATTAATAAACAGGGTTTCTATGCTTCCAACGGCGAGTTATTTAAGACTTAAAAAACGCTTCTAAAGAAATATTGCGGAATTATGTTCAATGTGATTCCTTCAGGCAAGAGTACTATCTTCTCTTGAAGACGAGTTGCGGCCCCTACAGCACACTCGGCGTAAATATTGTCAAGGTCGCTAAAGGTTTAAACCTCAAAGATATTACGCAGTTTACTTGGCCTTTAAAGCAAACAATCTCTATTAATAAGAAGGTAAATTCCTTTTTTCGCTTAATGACTCAGACTCAAACATAATGGCCTTAAAATGTTCAATAACAGATGATGCATTGCCATAGTAAATCTTAATGGCTTTAGAGATAAATTTGTCTTTTTGCCATGTCATGTGCATAAATAATAAAAGATTCTAATTAATAAAAGAATATAGATTTAATTATAATTAATAAAAGAAATTATAATCAATAAAAAATAATATAATTAATAAAAGAACATTTCGTTAGAGTAATTATTAATATTATGATGTACACAAATACGCAGCTGCCGTTAAAAGATGACCACCTAGATTTAATGAGGCATTTTTAATTTCCAATACCCGCTGAATTGAGGAAAACAGAGACTGCACTTTTCCCCTCGATAAACGCACACTCCCGAATAACCGAGTTGGAGAGTAACCGAACCTTACCTCAAAAAAAAAATCAAGTTTGTCCATTGAGGAACGATGGAAAAATTGCAGTCACAAAATGAGAATAAATCAAATTTCTACTGAAAATACAAAAAGGAGAAGAAAATGCATGGGATGACAGTAATTATAGCAGTTGATGGTAGAGATTTAAGAACTGTATTCCTCCTTTACAGTACACAGCTTAATTGAGTGCAAACATCAAGCTGAAAACGAATTAGAAACGTTAAAAGCTGTTCTCAACTTGGCAGCCTGTGATGCCTGAATGGTATAATATTTATTAATGGTATAATATTTTATGTTACCTCAAAAGCTTCTGATAAATTAAGAAACATGTGGCTCCTTTAGACTAAATAAATTAGATTAATTATTTTATGCAACAGTTACAAATATCGGCAATATTAACATCATAATATCTGCTTAACAAATGCATTTTACTGTGGAGAGAATTTGCGATATATTTTGCAATATTGCTTTTGTTTACTCATTTTATTATTCCAAAGGGGCTTTGTTCCTGAAGGACTATTGTTTTCGTTTTGCGATTTTGCGTCGAATCACCCTGAATGTCCGTTTCCCTTTTCAAATTGTTGCCACCAAATATTATCGCCTTGTATTATATTTGAAGAAATTAAATAATGAAGAATCTGCATAAATGTATGTAGGTTTCTCACATTGTGATAAAACAACGGTATCTAGAGCCATCCAATTTTGAATGACGGAATTTTACTGTGAATATGGGCATCTAGAAGCTTAATTGTAAAACTTTAACGAATTTTTGATTAACAAACTCAAGGATTTTAAAGCGAGCAATGGCAACGTTGTACAGAAAAAACATTTTTATCTCCAGCGTGTGTATCCGAAATTCTAAAGATATCCTCAATTTAAAATTATTTTGCGATATTGGCCCTTGAACAGAATTTTATGGTTTAAGTGCGAAGAACATGATATTTAATAAATAAAGGTAACACACAAAATGTTAAAAAATGCCCCTTTGGACGTAACTTAAAATCTGAAACCTTTCAGATTTTTTTTTTATAAATTTATCTTTCTTGCTGTTAATCTCTCTAATTTTAGCACAACCTCGATTACGTACATAATTTCAATATGGCCAAGAAAAAAGAGAACCTTAGTCATTGGCCAAGGATTTACGCACCTTGTACGTAATAGTATGAATGTTCCATCCAGTTTTGATGACGAATACCCGAAGGACAGATTCCAGGATCTTCTACCTATCAGCCTTTACCAACAACTCTTGAGAGAACTTCGACTCAACTTTATTTTAAGTTCCCTAAGCCGCAAAGGCACTATTCATTTCAAAATGTCCATGCCTTCTCTAAGTTTCAAACCTGGGCCTAAGGAACTAACAGTTTTGAAACCTGGCCCAGCCCATACTGCTAACCATCATGCCAAATAGGACGCCATTTTTAATATAGATGATTATGAATCCCACTCACAGAGTTAGGGAGTTAAAAACAATGGTTATGTTAGAGTTCATCAGAAATCTGTATATGAATTTTCACTTAAATAATTTTACTTGAAAAAAAAGATAAAGAGGAAACAAAAAGCCCAATGAATTTTCTAAAATCCACTAATCTAGGAAAAAAGTTGTGAATTATGTAAACTAGCATTTTATTTTAAATTTTTTTTCTAAAAAATCTTTTGAAGAATGTTCCTAAATCAAAAGCAAAATTGAATATTCATCTTCTTGTACAGTAATTTTAACTATTAAAGCAATTTTACTTACGTTTACAATTCTGAACGTACTCCTTGTCACCCACAAAACTAAAAATTATCTTTTCATGTGTGGTTTAGATAATGGATGATTAAGTAGCAGATCATTTTCTAGCTTGTGGTTAAATCATGAATGATAGGTTTAGGTCATTGTACTCATAACAAAACGGAATTGTGGCGCCAGGTTCTCTTCGTGCGGTTTGGGTGCAGCCACCTATCACTCTGATGATATAATAATCAAAGACTTGAAGAGTTGTTTTTAATGCTTATTGGAAAGGTAACTCATAATTTTTCAGATGAAAAACATGGGTCTTTTTAAGTATACGCAATTAAGTAACCAAAAGAATTTCTCTGCGCAAACTATGTTTAACTATTTTCTATGTATAAACTTTTCAGCTTAGGAATTCAGACAGCGCCAAATTATACAAACGTTTTGTTATAACAAAATATAAACATGTTTCGTAGATTTAGTGATTATTTTAAGAGGACAATTTTCGGGGGAAGGAAGATACTTTTAAATTATAATTTGACATTTTTTCATTTTAATTCAATTGATCTTTCAGTTTTAAGGTGTAAATTTACAACAAAAATTGTATTTGTTTTAGTTTAGTAATCATCTTCTCAAAAGTAAAGAAAGACGTACGAGTAAATTAAAATGATGTACACTGCGAGCAAAAAAGACAATTCTATATTTCCCGTTCTACTCTGCCGATTGATGAAATTCAGCTTCCGTTTTCTATGTCTCGAAAGCGCGATTTAGGATATGTATTAGATTTATGTTCTAATACAGATTTTTTCTCCTGATATAGGTATTTTGACACAAATCGGACTTTTTCTGAAATTGCATGCCAATTTTTTTCCCATATTTCGATTCTACGACTCAAATTATGCCGAAGTGCCAAGTTCTGTAAAAATCGCACAAGTAGCTTTTAAAAAAGTAATTCTCAAAATTTTAGCTCCTCAGTGTTAATTGAATTTGATATATATTTATTAACAGCTTTTTTTTTATTTATTTAATTCCTTTTTGCAGAATTTCAAATTTTAGGTTCATTCCAAAAACATTCGCCCTTTTTTTCTGATTAATTTTTAAAATTTGTATTTTTAAATAATTTATATAAATTTTTGGAAAAAAGATTTTAACTGTAATTTATAAAATTTTTACCATCATCTTAAAGTAGATTTATTTCTAAGCATACTTGCAAAACATTAAAATTTTTATTCAAAATTTCCTAAGCTGTAAATGAATTTACATTTTGGCGCGTTTCGAAGTTTGGCATATTCATTATAAGCGATAATAACGCCAAATGTGTTTTAAGCACTTTGTTAAAATTATTTGAAAGTATGAACGACGACCATTTTTCCGTCGTGTACAATGGAAAAAAAAGGAAAGGAAAATAGGTTGCCATAAATTAAGAAGTTCCCTAAGTAAATAACTCTTGGCGCAAACTGAAAAAAATGCCCCAAGATAAACTTTTAAATTTCTCCCTAAGTTTTTCCCTAAAAATTTTACAAAATCTAATTTTTAGGCATAATTTGAGTCGTAGAATCGAAATATGGAAAAAAACTGGCATGTCATTTCAGAAAAAGTCGGATTTTGTAATTTTGTGTCAAAATACCTATTTTAGAACACGGCTGTATATAAATCTAATATATATCCTAAGTCGCGCTTTCGAGACAAGGAAAATGCAATCTGAATTTCGACAATCGGCCCAGTAGAACGGGAGATATAGAACTGCCCCCCCTTTTTTTCCCCGCAATGTACCTTTGATTTTGTTATATAAAATTCAGGCTTCTGAACTTCTTTCTTTCAATGCAATTTTCTGCCACTCCAGTTTCTCCAGTTCCAAAACTGTCATTTTGCTTGTTTTTAATAATCTTAATAAAACTTATAACAAGTTTTAGATTCAGACAGAAAGAAAGGAAAACTTGGAATTTCTGAGACCTCCAAGTTTCACAACTTATCCTGGGCTTCAAAGAATATTTTTAGTGTTTTGGGGAATATATTTACCAAGAAATTTTAATTTTTTAAACTCATAATTCTTCTTTCTAATTAGATGACATTTTGAACACTTCAAAGAGCTCCTAAATACAATCTGCTTCTCTTGTCTCTGATTAGAAAGTGAAATAATATTCTCTCATCTCTTTGATAACAAGAGATCAGAGGTGTTGGTAAACTGCTCTTGTGTAAAGATCAAGGATAATCATATATTACGGTATTTCTAGCAGTAAACTGCCTTATCAGAAGTGTTTAACGCTATAATAATAAGGTAAGGTCAAAGGAGGCACGTTAAAGTATTTATCAGAGGTGTTTCCTATTGGTAGAGTGCCCGTATGAAAAATGTGTGTCATTTCCTTTCTTGTTTGCCTATATTAAAATAAAGATAATTTCTATTCTCTCGAAATGTTTACTCGCTTGTGTTTATTTTATGATATAATTTAATGTGAACTAGTAAACGCTTCCATAACTGGATAGTAAGTGCGTTACTGTAATTCCTTTCTTTGATACACAGTTAACGACTGGCGTTAACTATTATAAGAATGGTCCTCAGTAATATGAAAAATAAACAAAGTATTTTGATGAAAATAAAGCGCACAAATCAAACGTGGCAGACTAATGAGAGTGTTTACTTTAATCTTTGAAAAGTGTTTGCTTTATATAGGAGTTGATGTTAGCGAATATGATTAATTTTTGAACCGATGTGGAGAAACGATGTAGGTGAGGCGTTACATCACTAGCCTTCTGAATGTTATAAACATCTACCCTGGAACCTGTCTATTTTCCGTATCGCATTATGCTACCACAACATTAATCACATATGCAACTTGGATAACTGGCAGTCTTTTTTGTTGTGAATCTTGCCGTAGATCATTATTGGCCAATTGGCTTTAGTAATTTTCTCTACATTCTAGAAGGTGCATGACTGGAGCACTAATAAAACATTGTTTACATAATGTGATGCTAAATTAAATTAATTCATCACGATAAAGCACTCCAGGCATTCTTTCCTTCGAAAGTGCTTTCCTGTAAAACATTTTGAAGGCTAAATATTATTCAATTACTATACTTTAAGGAAATTAAGGAAGTAATTTCGACATTTGTTTGCAAAATTATGTTAAAAGTGCGTATTTTGTGATTATCTACTACCGGAAAATAATAAAATTTTAGTACTTATGCGTGACTAAAGTAAACAAATTTCAAAATCATATGCTGAAAACAACCTTTTAACCGCACGGTTTTAAAGACACTAAAAGTAAAATTATAATATTGTTCAGCTAATACACTATCCCTGCAATTATATGTGATTTAATTAAATCTTGGGATGCTAACAAGTATGGATTTAAAAGCAAAGTTCCCAAGAGAACTTTGAAATCGTTGAGTTTGTAAATCAAAAATTCGTTAAAGTTTTACAAAATATGAAATAGCTAATAAAACAAATTTCAAATTCCAAATTTGAGCTTCCAGATGCCCATATTCGTGTGAAAACGTACGTTGTTCAAGCTTTGATAGCTCTAGGAGCCGTTGTTTTATCACGATGCAAGAAACATGTATACATTTATGCATATTCTTCATTATTTAATTTCTTTAAGTATAATATAGGGCTCCAATATTTGGTGGCAACAATTTGAAAAGTGAACCGACATTTATAGTGAACCAACGCAAAATGCCAAAATGAAATTAACACCCTTCTGGGCTAACGCCCTTGGGGATTAAAAAAAAAACTTTATCGAGCCAAACTTATGATTTCTACAGGCCTGCATTCTCTGTAATCGGGTTTCCACCCCAAAACTCTAATACATAAATGTAATAAGTTTCCTAGCTTTCATCAATAATTTTGTTTTAACGAGTTGTTGAACGAACTACCATGCGTTAAATACCATGAATTACAGACCACACACAGGAAAAATGTTTTATCGTAAACCTTCGGGCGTTTCCCCCTTGATTTCCCTCTGAGTCGATCAAATACAGCTTTTCTATAAAAGAAAAATCAAGAAAGTTGTGTCGAAAATACTTGGCACTGTCATTGAGTTCAGCAATTTCGTCGCAACTGACTTAATAATCGCTCTCATCTGAAGTTCATACACGACTGCATGAAAAAATGTAATACATTTATTTTCGACGATGTTTTCATTTCATTTTTTGTGTTTAATTTAATCGCGAAAATTTTCGTTATCTTATGATATATGCAGTGTTCATTAATTCGTCACTGCATAAAGGTCAAATAAATTTCTTTATTCTTCGAAGTAAAATTCCCATAATTATATTAATTCGATAATTTTCATTAATAGGTGCTTCAAAGCAAATGAAGTATAACCTATACTGCTTCCGTTTTCGGATTCCTTAGCATTGAAACTTTGTTTGAAGGTGATAACAATGTAACATTTTATGGCTCTCTTTAAAAAGCACTGTTGGTACTGGCTCTTTATTCGTAAGAAAATTACTATTAATTGCAATAAAAAAACTAAAATTCATAATTTTAATATTTATTTAAATCTGCTTTCAGACTAGTTAGTTCAGTATAGAAAGAAGGTCAAACACATGTAGTTAAGAACTATTTTATGTTTAAAATTGTAAATAAGCAGCTATTTTGAGGTATAGGGCGAGAAAAGTATTTTTTATGTGGCATATTTATATTTCAAGTTCCTTTATAATTCAAGTGACAGTGACAGGAATTGGTTTACTTCTTCAGAATGTATGTCCTAAATTAGTTATAAAAATTCCTCCCAATATGTAATTATGATACTTTGGATACCGGATGACAAAATGAATGTAGGGAAAAAATTGTTTCAAATGGCTCGACAGTTGCAACTTATATTCTTCGTAAATGATCAAACTCATTGGGTCATCTAACCGCATTATCACGGAGATCGTTGCCCAGGATACGCAACAGATGCTGATCGACCAGCGAGAAAGGGTAACCTCCGTCACAATTTGATTGAAGAACGCTCCGGAAAAGTTAAGTTCTTGTTCTTTTACATAAACTATTTTACTTCATCAGGCATGTACTCTTCCATTATTTTGTAAGAAGAGACAATTTTTGGAAATAGCAAAATATTAGCTTAGGAGGACTTCTCCGAAAAATTTTGTTTTCTCATCATCCAGAGAAATTTTGTGAATTAATTGATGTCTGTTAGATAAATATTTTATTACTCTGCTTATATGTTAATTTTATTTTTTTAGGTTATTGACAATAAGTTAACTTTCTTTCGAGAAGATCACGTTTGCAGAATGAATATATAGTAATATTTTTATATCTCTATTCTAATTATTATATCTGTTTGTAAATCTCATCTTCCATAATCAGTTTGACTAAATCAAAAATCTAATCATTTTTATATCTTCTAGAAAAATAATGGTTGTAATTTCCTCCCTTACTTATAGATTCATTTTGTTGCCGTTTTTATTTTTAATTCCTCTCCCAGTTCACACTTTTGAATTAAATTTGGTACAGCTGCTGAACTAACTGAAAAAATACGCATAAAAGTGAATTAATGGTACATTTAAAAGACGACATAATATTATGTAACGATTTAATATGTATGAATCATACATTTGATACGCTGCAGCCAACTTCTGCATACTCGACGGCAAATATAATTTGTGTCTTGGGCTGCGGGCTGTGATTAATAAATATTAGGAATATATAATTGAATAATAAACTTCGATTATTTCAAGATTCTTATGGTGGAAATTTTAAATAAATTTTAGATAGTCCTAAAATGATTTAGAGTATGAAAATATATAACCATTTGGAAATTCCCTAAATAAGTGTTAATTTTGTTAGTCGTGGGACTTAGGAAAATATAGCACACCCGCATGCGGCCGCCAGTCATTATTACTGAATAAAGTAGGAGTCATAATCTTTGCCTCTTTCAAAATCAACTATTTCCCTTATCTTAAATATTTTTTTAAAATTTAATCTTCATTAGTCGATCATAAAACTATGAATATTTATTTAAGAACAAAGACCTATGCAGCTCCTATCCCTATCGAACAGAAAAATTTTAAATAAATCTTGCATAATAATAAATTTCTTGATATCTTGGATTTAAAAATAATAGTAATAAAAAGTTTTTAAAAAATTCTCATTTTTAGAAACGTTGGGCTGGGCCTTAAGAAGAAGAAAAAAATGCTTTTCACGTAACATTCTCCAGAAGTATTTCATAATCAAATTCGGTCTAAGTTTAATTTCTAATCATGCGTTTAAGTAAAATAAAATTTCAGAGAGACTAAGTCGTCTAAATTGTATGAAATTCGTAAACTTTAATAGAAATTTTAACGGCTTTCCATTAACTGCTGTAGGATATTTCAAACATGCAAGAAATTCCATTCCTTTGGTCTTTAAGCGATTATTACGAAACGAAAAAGAAATTCAGCGCAAAATAACTTGGCGATCGTTGATAAACTCCATATCTCGCATCAGACTGGTCGGCAACACTTAATGAATCAGCCTTGCCCTGAGCAATGTCCTTAACACCGACCTTGAATAGGTCGAAAAAGAACAACACGATTCAATTTCTAATCCTCAATCACGATTGGAAAATACGAGTATAGTATGCACGCGGTTCACTTGCTATAATAACGGCGGCCCAGCCATGCAGATGAAGCTGGCAGTGCGCGTTAACTCATTAACGGACGAAATACGCAAATCGATCTCTCGTTAGTGTTGCGGTTGATAGAACCTAGCTTGTAATATCGTCACACGCATTCCTTATGTATAATCCTATGTTGAAAAAGTTCGCAGAAAGCGCTTGAATCGCAGCTCTGCTGGAAATGCAAAAAAAAAAGTTTTAAACTGCGCACTTGCGGCGTAACATCCATCGTAACTTACTCCAGCACATCTGGATGTTCTTGGAAATACTGATACAATGCCTATTTCGACGTTACAAACTACCTTTTTGTCTGTTTGCATGAATTGTCTGAGAAAACTGATCATGTAGAGGCATTCGGTATTTTTTTTAAAGCAGAGAAGAAGAAATATGAGGCAAAACTTTTCGCGTAGATATATATGAATAGTGGAAACATCCTGTACATGTCACAAAATGTCTCGCGTTGTGGCCATGGGTCTCATATGGCCTGACGTCATTTGCGAGGGTTAGTACGCTCTGACGTCCACCATTTCTTTATCCCAATGTACGTTTCCTTCTTGGGTTCATTAATGCGAAATTTGGCCAACAATTGTGGCATCAATATGTGTTTCTTCCACGGTACCACACAAGGACCAACCAACGGTACGAAAGCGTAACCTGAAGCCTCTCGTGAACTCAGCCGTTCTGTTTGCTGATTTAAAATCAATGACTCTAAGGCCTGAAATTTAGATTTAAATTTAAGGTTATAAATTTTTTAAATACCATTTAACTGAAAATATTTGGAAATACAGTCTGTTTAAGTACTAAATAAATTTAATGTTTGCAAATCTTTGAAATGTGCGGCTGAGTTTCTTGTTTCAATCGATAAAACTAAAAGAAGCATTGCTTGCAAGGAAAGGTATTCGTAAAACATCATGATGTCATCGTATTTAGTAATAACAGTATAAATATTTGGAAACACATTCTAACTCTATAACTATTAAATAAATTTAATGTTTGTTTTGAGACATACCTTTAATTGAAACATAAAATTTCAAACGAATTATAATCATAAGTAAATATTTCTATCACATCAGTTTTCTGTCTAGAAGAATTCATACATTTTAAATATAATTTTTAAAACTTTTATCAAGTTAAAGAATTCACTTAATGCGAAATGGAATTTTTTTTAGTTGTACAAGTGACAAGTAATATGAAAACTAGTTTCTTAAATATTATATTTTAATATAATGAGTTTTAAAGGCGATACCGTGCCTGCTGTCTTTTAGCTAAATAGAATTTTAAAAACTTCTTATCTTTTAATTTTATTTCTACGCTGAAACGATTGCATCGCTATTGGACATTAAATTCCATGACTTTCAGTCTGCGAACAAGAATAATAAACATTCAACTAAAAACAAAGGATGATTGCCACATATTAGTTAATTTCTTCCTAAGCGTTGTGGGATTATTAATTTATATTCCAGACATACATTTAGCTAGACACACAGTTAATTTTAAACTGTACTATAACTATAAAAACTTCATTCTTGCTTGCTGCAAATTTTACTTAACAGTACTTTTTTTCACAGCAAGTTTTGTGTGTGCATTTAATCAGGTAGCGAACTTTTTAACTTTATTATATTCATGACTTTAACGTTAAGGATCTCTCCTTGTTTCTTAAAATTAATAATAAAATTTTCAATTTGGTTTCAAAATCGAAAGATCATTAGCGTAAAGCTGTACAATAAATAAAATCAAAATTCGCAACAGAAAATAGTAGCTTAAGCTAATGTGTTAAATAACCTTCCAAAATTTCCAATAAATGAAATAAGATTGATACATACATGTACATTTTAGGTTATTATCTATTATAATTACGAATGTTTGTTTTGCTGTTTTCTGTTAGAATATCACTAAAATTTTGATGCCATTCATTTTATGAAGAATTCGATGTAAAATAATCTTTTACATTTATTACCATTTTATCGTGAGAAACATGTTCTTCCACATATAATCAATGACACTCAATTAATCACATAGCTTTATCGTTTTAATCCCTTTCCTAAGCCTTATCACGCTGTATTATTTCAGATAAAAAAATAAGCAGTTTTTCATGGTGTAACAATTTGTCGAAAGTGACAGCAGAATTTTTTTTTCTAATGGATTTTTCCTGAAAAATATTTGCTTTTGTTATCTGTTTAATAATTACATAACGAACACTACAAATAAGAAGAAGTCACCGGTTTTTTTCTGATTCATCAATCTTGACAGCCGCATTTTATCAGGTCGAGTTTAATTCGTTTCTCATTTATTAGGATTGCTTGTGTTGATTGGAGAAATCATCACAAAAGGTATACCCAGAACGAAAAAGTGAAAATGAATTACATTTACGACCTGAAATTACTCATTTGAAAAGTCTCTTCGAAATGTAACTCAAGCAATTAGTGTGTCAAAATCTATGTGCCACTAGGTAGTTGTTTTACAGAAAAAAAAAGGAATGCAAGTAATTCATTCAATGAAATTCTTCTAAAGAAAAAAAACCACTTGCCTCAGGGCTTATTTTTGGTTATCACAGGTTCTACACTCATCTTGTCAAACATATGTTTGCGGCTGAATATTTGTAATAAATAAATAATATGTACCGCGGTAGAATCAAGCTAAGCACATTATAATGGCCAGCATGTGGTGGACATGCCGAACTTTGACAACTCATAGAAATGATTACAGATTTCCCATACTTGAATCCCAGATTGGAAATATGCTGGTAACTATTAAGTATATGCGTAAGGCTTGTATTACACAGTTCAAAATTTCGTGCTTTAAAATTTATTTCAGCAGCGCTGATAATGAACTATAATTTGAATATTTCTTTCTCGCACTTTGTAATGTTCCTGATTGATTTTATTGTTGCTCTTATATGCTTATTCATGCATCATTAACCTAAAATATAAAAGTGTGAACATTTACGTAATAGTATTCAATCATTCAAAGCGCCTAAAATATCGTGGTTTGTTGTTATTTCTTCAGAAATAGTTAGATGTAGATAAGAAAAGAACGCTGGAAGCAAAATAAAATTACATGCTTTGTTGGTAACCATGCCAAATGTCTTTCAAAAGATTTACATCTATTATTTTATTATTTTCAAAACTCTAAGCTGACATTTCAACGCAGAGTAATAATTTGGAGATGGATGCGCATGTCGTGGAGAAAAGTTTTGCTTTTAACTTCAGAATCGGGTGATTATCTTCAGGCTAATGGCAAATCACGTTTCAGGATCAGCTGTGGAAATAAAAGATTCCTATAAAAGGCGAAAAAAGAGTAGTCCTTCTGCTCTCTTATAAAATAAAATGTTTTGCTGCATTTAAATCTCAATTTTAAAGTGAATTTCTATAGCAGTTTTTATACCGTATTGAGTATTTTTAACTTCCTTGTACGGTGTAAATGAAGTATTGTAATTACGAAAGATTTCAGTTAACAGGTTTCTACGAAATATCCATTTTGACCGTTCCCGAATCCATTTTGATTATTCTTTTACGTAACGTTTGTGCGTATGGACAGAATAAAGAAAATTGTATATACAGATATATGTATATATATCCACCATTTTATCTGGTTTAAGAATCCTTACCCGGCCTTTATTTTCGTAATCGTTGGCCGTAATCATACATTTCCAGTTACACAAATATTATTAATGACTTAAATATTCATATTTTGGCAATGTCAAATTTTAAAAAAACGTTAAATTTATGTAAATAATGAAACCTAAATTCTATTGCGTTCTCCCGGTTCTTATGCTTGGAAAAATGTTATACTCGTTATAAACAAATAAGAAGTTTGACAAAAATTGACTGGGATATTTAATTTCAAAATTTGCAATTTTTTGTGCCATTTTCAACTTGCCTTGAAGAGTCTGTTAATCAAGTTAGTATAATTCGAGTAAATAAGTTTAAATGGAGTGCAGCGAAAAATGCGTATAATTTAAAAGGCCGCACGAGGAATTCATATGGTGTCCTCATCAGATATCTTTAGAAACCTAATGCCAAGCGTAAAACAAATTTCAGTATCTTTAAATTTATCGAATTGTTTTTAGTTTTGCAATAGATAATGAAAGGGATGAAGAATCATGAACAAAAATCACGATAAGTTGTTCAGTATCTTTAACATTTGCTCATCGCCGTGTTATTTCAGTTAATAATAAAAGAAAATGCCTTGTATATCCAAGATTTAAAAACTATATTAATATAAATTATCACTTATCTATGTTTACCTCAAAACTATTTCCTTTATTTCATAATTTTGAAGGTTTTAATTGAAATACTTAGACGAGATTTCTTTAAAATAGTCCAGAAATGTCTACAGTTTCTAAAAACGCAAAACAAGAATTTATTTTTTGAAAATATAAAACTGATGACTCCCCTTAAGTGAAAACATAATTAATTCTACCTCAAAGTATGGCATTTAAACCACTTAATTATTTTTCTTTCTTCCAACTGACTTCCAATACACAGAGTGCTTCGAAACTCATAGACAAAAATTTAACGGGTGATAGGAAACATCTACACAAGCAGTTTTCACCATACACTGAATGAGCGAAAGCAAGCCGTGAACCGCTAGGAGGTATCCATTACTGTCACATGAAAAAACGAAACACCAAACGGTACTAAATAATTTTATTGACAGCATGTGCGGCAAAATTACCGAAGTTTCTTAAAAGAGCGACCGCCTTCGGTAATGCAGGCGTTACACCTGAGACTTAATGCACTTTTTCAGACACACCCGGCATATCTCGGACGGCGCCAGCACCAAAAAAGATCCTGGCAACTGGGTCCTCGTCGGAGTCGATGGGGCTTTCGTAGACGAGACTTTACAAATGGTCCAACAGGAAAAATTCCAGACAGGGGAGATCGGGTGAGAGTGGCGGCCAAGGTGTGGGTCCATCTCGACTAATCCACCCCCCCCCTAGGAATTGAGCATCTAAAGCGCTCCTCACATCCAAGCCGAAAAGGGGTGTGTTTCGTCGTGCTATAACCACATGCCTGTTTGTATCTTGATTGCAACAGGTTAACGTAACTCTGGCAATATCTGTTGTACAAATGTGAGGTATGCTCTGCCGTCTAGTAAAAATGGCAGAATGTATGGGCCAATCCAATGATCACCTACAATTTCAGTCCAAACGTGTAAGATGAAACGCTTCTAATACGCATGAGGACGTGTGTCCCGTGAATTACTAGATGCCCACAGATGTGTATTAGAAATGCCTTCACGAATAAAGGTGCATTCATCCGTGAATAACACGTGTGCACTGAAATCAGACTGCGATGCTAGCTGTTACAAAAACCAACGTGCAAGCTCGATACATGGCGCATAATCTGCAGGTATCAGGGCTTGCACTTTCTGTACATGGAAGGAGTACAGAAACCCGTACTACTCGCCAATCCTTTAGCTCGTAGTACTCGCCAAGCAATCGAATGGAGCACAGTTACGGCATGGGAAACTTCTCGCGTGCTCTCCGGACAAGCGTCCATTCTTTGCATCAGCACACTCCTGCCATACCGTGTATCATGCACGTCGGTGACAAAGGATCCTTTTTCACATAGGTACCGAAGCAATCGCTGGAACATTTTCCGGTCGGGAAACGCTGCCTGTACAGTCTTTCGGCTTCCAGAGCATTTCTATTCTCAAGCCCATATGTAAAATGCATATCCACTTTTTTCTGATTACTGTACGTTGATATGCCTTCTGAAATCAACGCTAGAAATGACGATGTGTAAGAAAGTTCGCGGTTTATGCTTTACATTACAGCGCAGTCTAGCGGTTCACCGCCTTTGTACGTTGAAAATTGCGTGTTCAAATGTTTTCTATCACCCTTAAAATTTTGCCCATGAGTTTCGAAACACCCTGTATAAAGCTCTTCTAATAAATTAGATGCAATGTGTTTATCAGAAATTTGCATTTTATCTGCACGAAATTTAAAAATAATGTCATAAAGTTTGAATTTAAAACTCAAACACAGGCCGCGTTAGCCATATTATCGATGCTTGAGGCTTATCTCGGAGGCATTCCCCTTTTTCTTCTTCAACGTGTCAGACTGTGTCATGTCCGCGATCTACTATTGGACTTAGCTCCAAAGCTGACAATGAAGCGAGATTCTGTGCCTGCCGATCTATGCTGCTGTTCATCCTGATAAAAAGATTGGCATGATTCATTTTCCCAATGCATAGCGGGCTCGAATTGGCAACGTTATCTCTTGCTTTCCAAAGCCCTCTCTGCACCCAAAGTGCCCCCCAAAAAAGGTGTTCCTGAGTTTAAGAATGGAATGTGTGCTTATGTTTTTGACCGAACAAGGAATTTATCCTCCACCATCATGTACTCGTTTGGTTATAGTGCATTATCTGAATATTAGGACCACTTAATTTTATGTGTTATGTTCTCCTGCAACATGTACTGCACACTTGCTAAATCCTTGTTTCTCTCTGTGAAGCATCTAAAAATGTAGAACTGCCTTATTTAAAGCCTTAAAGAAGCCCTTTTTTTAAGGACAGTACAGTAGTCGCATACATTTCTTACTCGCACAAATCGTGATTTTTCGGTTTATTTTTTAACTATTATGATAGTAAGATTTTAAAATGGCTTTAAAGACAATATTTCAAAACGGCTTAAACAAGTTTCTACAGTAGCAGGTTGAAGGTCACAAAGGAAAATAATAAAATTTGTGGGCAGATTCACACGACTTCTTCTCACGCCGGGGCAGTAGATTCAGAATTTGTTCTTCTTCCTCTTGTTCATTCTTGCGTGAACAAACACACATATTAAATAAAAATTTATGTTAAAACTTCTTGTGACCTTCATCTCGTAGTAACATATTAGAATAATGCTTGTCCAGTTTTTCTCTCACGACATTACTTTTAATATACTCAAATTCTTATCCCTTTAATTCGATAGCATTTAATATCTTACATTTAAAATTTCAACATTTTGATGTAAATCAAAACTTTTCACTAAATATTGTTAAAACAATAATCGTTTTACTCTAAATTATCGCTTTCCAGAAAAATAATCGCCCAAAAGTGCTGTTTGCACTTTTAAATTAAAACGGATTAAAATTTATTATAAATATAAAAAATATTGTAAAAAATTAAGAAATCAGTTCAGAAAATCTGCTTTTAAGGAAGATAATGTTGCCTCATAGAAATCATGCAACAAGAGAAGGTAATTTTGGAGAGTACTAATCTTAAGTCTCGTCCAACAGTTAATTTATGATTATATTTTTATGGCTATTTGTAATGGTATTAAAAAACACGCTTTGTGGTAGTTAGAAATACTACCCGAATCAAAGGCCATACTACGGAATTCTAAATTCCGTAGTATTTCTTTCTTTTTGCCATTAGTCAAAGGTCATATTATGGATTTTTTTCTTTGTGGTAGGTAGAAGTGCTATCAGAATCGAAGGCCATACTACATCGTTTAAAAGTGCCAAATCGTATACCGTATTTTTTCTATTCTGGAAGCTATCCGTTATAAAACACATAGCTGTATTTCAGTACTACCAAAAGAAGGACTTCGATTTTAAGAAACTAAACGCTTCGAATTCTCGGAAATAAAACGCTTCGAGTTATTAAAAAGATCATTAGTAATTTAGAAAAAATATATTGCCACGAAATATTTAGCTATTCGAAAAAAAATCTTGATACTAATATGTCATCGGCGAACCCGTTCCATCGACGCTAATATATATGTTTTAAAAAAAAAGGTGTGCCTTTAATCGAAGAAAACGTATTACTTTTTTGCAGCTGAAATAACCGATTTCACTGACGTTAGGAAAACGAAATAAATAAAGACGCATCGTATCTGATTTATCAAAGTAATTGACACTGGCCCTTTCACATTCTCAATTTTTTTAACTCCTGGTTCTTACACATCTTCAACTGATGCTGAATCATTACTAAACGTTTTCTCAGATAGGACCAAAGCAAGGAGTGCTAATCTGTTGTTGAACGGTTCGGAAATTGAGAGGATGAGGCAGTTTCATATCCTAATAGGTTAAGTTTTTGTAGGATTTGTCGTTAAACATAAAATCAAGTATCATCTTAAAGCAGCAGGACACTAAGCTTTTGAACAATGTTGATTGTTTTATGTACTGCAGAAACAAAACAGACTGCATACTTTTTATATGCAGAAAAGTATATACTTTTACACGTTGCATAGTATGCGCATATCGTTTTAAGCATGTGCTGAGTATTTTCATAATACCTTACCTCTGATTTAAAACGATTATTTACGCAGAAGCACTGATATATCATACCCGTGACCTCACATACGATAGTCCTCCGATGAAATTGTCTTCAAAATATGCTCTATGCCAGAGGATCCCAACGCCTATGCCCGCGGGCAACATGACGTTCATCGATCGTTTAACGTGTGCCCGCCGCTGTACGATCACAATAAAAATATTTTAGTTTTCAATAAAATTTTATATGAAAGTTTTCTCATTTTTAATGAAATAGAAATTGCGTCCAACACAAATAACCGTCGTCTAACAAATATTCTAGAATGTACTCTTAGGGACAAAAAGCTTGAGAACCCCTGCTCTATACTGTAACTTTTGGGTTATGTTTTGATGTCATTAATCAGTCTGTGGATCAATATTTCCTCTTTTTTGCGCATATTAATATCCTCAAACTTTTGTTTGAGGATATTAATATGCATGCTTGTAAGTGTCCGTCTCTTCATAGGAGGCAAAGATGGTCCACCTATTAGGTGCCTCCATAATAAAGTGACCACCATGTCTGGCCTTAGTAGTGGCCAAGTCGAAGTCGGCTGAGGGCCCACCATTGGAAAAAAAATCCTCAATTCGATGGTTTGATTGTAACATATATTCTGTAAAAGATTATTTTTGTAGGCAGAACAATCGCATGCCTTTCTCATACTCTTTCATTATAGCTACTATAGTTTCTCTGCTTCTCCAGTGTATGCTTATTAATCTTCATTCACATAGGATCATGTATTCTAAAATTTTACAGTTTCTTTCTTTGTATTTTTTTGCCCCTGTAAAATACAAAATAGCGTTTAGTTAGAATATCTGCTAATAAATAACATTTGGGGAAAATATCATTTCCCGACTCTTTTTAAAATTATTCCAGTTGTAATCTTGGTTATTAAAACCACGGTCTTCTTTAACAAGTGTTTAGCTAGAAGCTTATGCTGTTCCTTTTTTAGAAAGACTAGGCAAAGACCATCAGTTTACTTTGAAGTAAGTGAAAATGGTTTACTACAACTGGATGGCGTCTTGCTATCTAAAGAGAATATGCTATTATACCTGAGACTCAACAAAGAAATTTTAACTCTTTTCTATATCGAATATCAGTTACAATTTTAAAAAATAGTAGTTATTCGTATTTTCAATGGTAAAACAATGGTAATTAGTAGTAGTTATGCGCATTAAAAAAGTAGTAGTTATGCGTATTTTCAGTGCTACGCTATATAATTTTGCACTTTAAGTCTGTTATAAAAAACAATGTGTCCTAACAGGACATTTGTAATTAAACTCCAATCAGATTAAAGAATATTAAGTTTAAGATGCACCAAATAAATTCTTTGCTGTTTGGTCTATAGCAAGGTTAAGGTTTGATAAATCCGCTGTAAACTGTAATTATGATTCAGAACCCATTAACTCACACCATACGATTCACTTTGTATTATGATAATATTTTAAATGTGCTCAGAAGACTCAGATTATCCCGCAGTCGAGCAAAATAATTTAACAAATTTGTAATAAGATTTAAATACTTCATTAAATAACATATTTTCCCAAAAGCTAAAACAGTATAGTTGTACAAGTTCTTATTTTTAATGCACATCTTTAAAAGCACAGTTAGCTTGAAGAAGGACTGAATAAACTAACTGCCTAATAGCAGGGCGCTGCAGTTAACAAGTTCCTCAATTTGGCTGTCTCATGATGGAGCTGAAGATACCTGGTAAACGAAAAAATGACACTTTGCGATGATTCGTTAAGCAGGGAAATATTAATATAATAATTTAATTAACTGCATTTAGGATTTGTTCAGCTTAATTAAGTTAAATTTGTAATTTGTTCTGTTTGAAGCTCCAAGTGCAAGTAGAAGCACTTTGTTGCTTCGAGACACTAGTTATTTTCCCTGCTGGCAACTAAACGTATCTTGTCTAATGGATACAAATAGCTTATAATCTGATTAAAATTCAAAATTCGAAGCAGGGTTTCTACTGAGAGCACAGTCTTTTGCATACAATAAAATCGAACCTTCTTAAATCTTAGACGACCTGCTTGTGAGTCTGAAGGCAATGACATGCGAGTATATTCGTCCCGCGATGATTTCAATTGAAAATGCTATGCAAAAAGTCTTATATATGTGTGTATATATGCACCTCCTTGTCAAACCTGAGTTCCTGGTTAAACATACCTAACATAAAAAGTACAGTTCATTCGCTTCTTATACATTTAATAACATGCAGGCCATGTGTATCGTCCCTGATGTGAATACGTTATGATCTGCTACGGCTGGATGACTTTGTTTATTTTCTATCTTCATTAATAAAATGTTAGGAGTGCCGGAAGAGGTAGTATCCCGTAAGCTGCAAAATGCACTAAAATCGGAGAAGGATTTCTTTTTTAGATTGCTAAACAGAAAAAAAAATACCGAATTGTAAAACTATGAAGATATTTCCTATTTCTCCTGAACTCAATAATCCAGGGAAATAGTTCAGAAGTGCGTATGGTCAACAACGATAACAAAATAGAGCGCTGATTATTGTTTCGAAGCATGTAAATAATTGATTCAGAATGAACGTTAAATAAAAGATATCATACATTTTACTTAAAATGGGATATTCGAATCCTGGAAAAAGATTCACAAACTTGAATCTTCTCGCTTTTTTTCATCCTTCGAATCTCGCAAATCCAAATCGTAACTTAAAACACTGTTAAACATTTGAACTGAAAGCTCGAAAAGATTAGTTTGATCGATGTTCAATCGAAACTTCCGTAAAAAATAAAAAAAAAAAAAAAAAAAAAAGTCTGAAAGGTTTCAGATTTTAATTACGTCCAAAGGAAATTTCGGTGCACACTCTCACGCGCTGGAGATAAAAATGTTTTTCTGTACAACGTTGATATTGCTGGCTTTGGAATCTTTGAGTTTGTTAATGAAAAATTCGTTAAAGTTTTAGATAATATTGTTACGAATTTCACATTTATTTGGTTATTTATTTAGAATTGTAATTAAAATTTCTTTTTATTTTCCCGTGCAACGCAGACGATTTTTGAAGAGAAATCTACGTCAAAATAAATAAATAAATAAATAAAATAAGCAGTAAATTGAAAAGTGAAACGACGTAAAATGCCAAAACGAAAGTATAGTCCTTCGGGATTCAAATCCCTTTGGACTGAAAAAAAGGCAGATTTTTTTTTAAAATTATATTGCTGCTTAATAAACATACTGTTCACTAACATTAATTAGTATGCATTTAATTAATACTGCTGCTTAAACCAATATTAAACTCCTTTTTAGTCATTTAAAAACTGAAAAAATCTGAAAGATTGTTGTTTAGATAAGTACTTTTTATATTTTGCTATGCTTCCAACCATTGAAATTAGGTAAGATTTTATAAATTTAAAACAGAGTTATTTAATTTAAAAGTTTGTTATTTAATTTTAAAATGAAGTTTTTATGTGGTGTTTCTGGTGCTCAGCTTACATAATGAAACTTTAAACTTGTTAAGAGATTAAAGTAAATAAAAGAAGACTGTTTTATGAAAAATCATAATGCTTTGTAAATTAGTCGCACAAAAATCTTGTGTGATTAATTATTTACGTTTTGTGTTTCTAATTGACAGAGTTTTCTATTTACTGTTTTCAACAAATAATAAAATTATGATCTGAATATTAATTGTTTTTAATTATATTATGGAACACTGCTATTCGATTTGATATCAATTCTTCTGATATTTTTATCTACAGTATTTTACATATATCTACAGTATATCTACAGTATTACTACAGTATATCTATCAGAGTTTAATTTTTAAGCTTATTTGCTAATTAGCAGTTTAATAACTTCATACTTCAATAAAACTTAGAAAATGTTACAACTGTTTACAAATTTACTGAATGAAAAATAATTTCAGCGGCATACTGTATTCGTAAAAAATAACAGTTTGAACTTAACGAAAATAAAAAGCATTCAATCAGCGCCAAAACTACTTTTGTGCTCTAGAGACAACAGATTTTTTTATGTGTGAGGAGTGAAAAATTTGCACTGCTCTCGCCGAGACTCGAAACTAGATCTGTCGAAAATGCGCCGAGTGTGCTACCGTTACGCCACGAAGGCATGCTGGAAGGAGGTAGAAAATACGTTCTATACTTCCCCCTTTTAAATGTCAACTGAGGATTAGGGAACCCAGTCGCCAAATCTTGGTGGTGATGAATTATTGTGCTATTACTAGCGTCACTAGTTTAGTTTTTCAGTTTTTTTCCTCTAGAAGGAGTCATTTAGATTTCTTTCGATGTCAAACTAAAGAAACTTTGGAAACTAAAGAAATCCGCATTACCCTCGCCGGGACTCGAACCTGGACCTCTTGAGTACGCGTCATGTGTGCTATCGTTACACCGCGAAGGCATACTGAAAGGAGGGAGAAAATATCTTGTAGTGTAAATGAACAATTACTTTAATAATGGGATAGAAATTGGGAAATATATTCTAGCATGCTTGTCAGTTTTACTATTACGTGAAACTGAAGGTCTAAAAGTATTCGAATCGCGTAATGAGGAAGTTTTTTCTGGCGTACTGTTGAGATATATGTGGGAATTAACAATCTCAGAGTAAATTATACCTTTATTTATTTTTTTTTTGTTTTTCAACATTTAATTAATTAGTTTTTAATCCTAATTGATGCATATTTGTTGCAGTATACTCGGTATATATGATCTATACGATCTGGTTCTCTTAAATTAAATACATTTACTTTGAAATCCTATACCATCATTTGAGTCCTGTAAACCATTTTGATAGATACCTATTAATATTTAAATAAAAATCCAAAATATCATCAAGTTATTTATATTGATATTCATTTACTCAAGATGCCATTACATTTAACTATCTTTTACCTAAATTATCTGAAAAATCTTCTAATAACCCCCGGATTCTATAACGAATCGAAAGCGAACGGGTGAAACTCGCTACAATATGGAATAGATAAGAATGAGAATGGGAAAATTAAAAAGTAGAGAGTAAATTCAACTTTAAACTTGTTTATACATTTTGAGACTTGGATAAGACTTTGAGTCTTGGTGATAAGGTTAAACAAATAAAAACAAAATTAAATAATAAATAAATTATAATAAATAAATGAAAACGGATCAATTGAAATATAACTCAAAATTTCTGCAGCAGTAAACAAATAACTTTAACACGACAAATCTGTTCACGAAACTAATCAAAAAACTTCCCTGTACACATTATTTCGGGTAAAAACAATTCTAAATATTGTTAAACATTAATGTACATATAATACATGCGTACAATACTTTAAACTAAATGTAAAGTTCGGAGCTGAAAACTCGCCTTTGCTTTAACTAAAACGTAATAATAAATTACGACACAGTCAGCGCTAAGCAACTAACACTCACTTTGTTCCGGCAGATAGGGATAAATTCGCCCATGCTTTCACATTGCGAGAGAAAGGGAAAATCCCTTTGACCTTCATCAGTTGACTGCGTCCACGGCACGCTTATTCGCCTTTTCTAATATAAGATCGTTTTAAAGCATAAAATTAAATACCATATGTGTTTAACGCTTTCGGCCAGGAAGCAAAATGCTTTCAATGACAAAGCTAGAAAGGGGCGGAAAGGGCGGTCGGCCCCCGACGGCCCATTTTTGCTCCCGCATTTTTTCTATGAAACATTATTCTGTAGGAATTACTTATATGGATCGCCCAGGCAAATGAAGAGTAATGAGATTCTGTATTGCTACAGTGAAATAAATTGAGAAGAAAAGTAATTTTTGTTGTAAAAGAAATATTAAAAAAAAATCACCATTAGATTTCAACTTTTTATATCTTTTTTACTCCGCCAAAACGTTTGATTCTAAATTATGAATATCAACTAAATTATGATCACGGTAACATTAATAAGGAAGATGAGATGTATTTCCATTATTGGTCGGGAAAACAAAACAAGAACTTATGAAATTTTGCAGTTTATTCTAAAATGCAATCTTCAGGACATATTTTCAAATACTGTAATACTACCGGAAACTTTTCTCACAATTACTTTTAAATGTTGCTAGTTGTAAGAAGAACTACCTGCAGAAAAATCATTTAAGAAGTGTTTAAGAATTATAATCTGCTATTTACGTAACAACAACCGGAGATATCAAGCAGACTTCTAAATTATCATCGATAATTTTGTCCTTTCCCAAAAGGACAGCAAAACAGTAATTTAATTTTAAATTGCATTATTGTTTTAAAGTTTTTCTTTGGAAATAAACGCAGTGTTTCAATTAATTAACCTGTATGTTATTTTGACACTTTCCAAACTTTTTTTTTTCGTATCAAAAACGACTGTAAATTCAGAGATCGCCCAGACCCCAGACGCCCCAGCGACTACCTTCACGCAGCAAATGCTACAGCTATGCCATTCAATACTTCGATACATCTCAGTGTGTATAGCATTTAAAAATACCGAAACTATAAAAAAAATTGGGACTTTGATCCGCTAACTCGAGCAGAGAATCGGAGTGATAGATGAAAACCATTATCAAGACCGAGAGCAATAAAGACATATTCTCTATTACTAAACTGTATACGTCGTTATGATAGCATAAGCAAACAAAACATTTTTAAAGATAACAAACGAAAGCTATTGAGAAGCTGAAGTCTGGCCTATAATGACAACAAAAGCTCTCAGGATTATGAACTTGTTTATGACCAGAATTATAGGTTCAATATGTACAAAGACATTTGCATTTAAAAGTACTGTTTCCTCCAGTAATGATCGTGTACTAATGTAGCATGTTTCTTAAATAACATATATGTGATTTTAGTGCAAATTTGTGGGCCACGGCAAAAAAGGAAATGTTTTATGTATCGTTTTCTCTTATTTAAGGAGAGGAATGAATAAATGATATCGGAAGTCAAGCGAAACGATTCTGTAACTATCCATTAAATCAAAATGCCAGTCCAGTGTCAAATATCTAAATAAACTTTTTTAATTGATCAAGGAAGCGTCACTTTCTCTCTTAAATGATCAAGCTTTTAAAAGTCCTCCTGCCGGCCTTCCAAGTGTTATTGACCCATATGATGTGACAACTGATCTATTTGTATTCAAGGCGCGGGAATGACCGTAAGTCTTTAATGGTTATGAAAACAGTGACCTTTTCCTCTTGAGCTCTTTCAGCAAGTTTCACAAACGATCTACGTCAGACTTTAATAAATAGTCCCTCAAGCTGTTGTGGTGGTTTTGAGAGAAAAGAACTTGACCTAAAGTGGGCAAACTTATGCACGGTTGGTGAAGATCGGCATTTAATAAATAAGGCACTCCATGATCCAAAACATAAACAAGGGATATATTTTTAAGTTATCTCTTGGTGGTATGCTTATGGTATGCAAAGGTCATCAAAGCAAAGCGTTTTCCTATGGCGGCACAGTGGGTTTCAGAAGGTGCGTTTGCGGGATTTTTTTTCCAGTTATGAATTCGAGAGTAAACAGTTAGTTAGGGGAAGCTGGTTATCTCCGATAACTTTGTCTTATTCTCTGCGTCTAAGTAATCTTAACAAAAGATTTTGCAGCTGTAAAACGTGTTTTTTATATTTGAATATTACAAGCCAAAAGTCAACTGACTCGCAACTTATACAACATGGACAATTCAGGTCCTAGATGTGAAATAAGTGAATTGTTTAGCGGTAAATAAAATCAAAATTCGGGAATTCATGCAACTTCGAAGACGACTGATCTGATAATCACAACTATTTTATGGTTTATAAAATGTTCAGGATGGTTAAGCCTCATCTGTTGTCAACATGCTCAATGTTTCTCCAAACTCCTTTTTCCAGTACATGAAATTAGGACCTTAAGGAATAAAATCGGTCAAGAGAAATTAATGAGATTAATTTATAATTAGGTTGAATCAATTAATTCGGAAGCAAAATTAAAGTAACGATTTATTTTTTAAATTATAGATTTTAAATTAAGATAAGCGACGAATACATTAGTTATAAATGTGATAAGTTATCCCTAATAGCTGTTTACTAAACAAGAAGATTAATTAATTTGTTCTAGTGAATAAAGAATATGTAAGAAATGCAACTTTGGTAAAATTCAGTAAAGAGGTTTAAGATGAGACTTTTAAAACAAGTAGGTGACTGAATAACATTACAATTAATATCTAACAGAAATAAATTTTAGATCGCTTCACAAGATATGTTTAAAGATTCATTTGTTCAGATTTTTCATGTATGTGGAAGTTTATAAAGTCTGGCTTGAATTCATATTGTGTGTAGTTCAACTGTTAACAATAATGCCTCTATTATTCATCAAAATCATCACCACTTTTAACGTAATAATCCCAAAACATATTACAACATTATTTCTAATTTTAGTCACTTTCAAACACTGAGAGTTAAAAATTAATTGAAGAGATTTTTATGCTAATCATTTACAATAAATATAGTTTAATGATTTCGATATCCTTTCGCAGCAGTGTTGCCAGAAAATTTTCAACTAAAGTAGCAAAAGAAAACTAAAAAAAAGTAAAAATCGCAAATAGCGTCAGAGATCACGTGATTTTTGTGACGTCATAGGTAGGCATGCTCACATGACCTCTGATGTCATGACAAATTTACCGTCTTTTGGTTCTGTAAGTTACAATCTGTATTCGATTCTTAGTCTTTTTAGTTACGCATCTTATCTTTAACGAAAACTTTAAAACTATATTGCTTATTTTCAATTGTTTAAATATCTATTTCTTTCTTAATTAAATCTCGTTTAATTTAGGTTCCTATTTTTAAATTAATTTACGAATATTCATTCTTAAGAGATTCCTCCCGTTTAGACTGTTAGGGCTTTTGTATTAAATTCGTTGAGTTGGCAGTTAATTTTTTTAATTCGTTGTTTTTTTTATGCTTAATTGTGAACATTTAAATTCAGGAATGCTTTTCAGCAGTTTCATCCGGTCTGTTGGCGGATCTGTTTCAGATTCTGATTACTTAAGAAAGCCTTGTTCTTTCACTGTTAAATTTATTTGTGCTGTTATTTAGAAAAATAACACTGCTTTGATTTTTAAGTCATTTCCATTGCTTAGTTCTTAGTAATATTATGATCAGTAGTATGAATTTTATTTCTTTCTCTGTTTGGGTACCCAATATACGGCGCGCGAGCTGAGCGTTCGATTCATTATCACCATAGAACTTGAGGAACAGAGCGTGGTTTTTTCTTTCTTTCCTTTCACCTTTTTCGAACTTCTGTTTAATTTTTTAAATATAAATTATTTTTATTTGATACACTATTTTAACATAAAAGCATTTTACATTTTACGATATATTAGAAAAATCTTTGAAGTCGGGAAAAGTAGCTTAAGAAAAGGACGGATGCCACAAATATTTCGCAAAATCGCAAATACTAAAATTTTAGTAGCACAAGTTTGTCAAAAGTCGCAAATTTGCGAAAAATCGTACGATCTGGCAACACTGTTTCGCAGTAACAGAATAATTGCAGTAATTGCACATTTTCAAAGTTTATGCTACGTTTGCGAATATAGCATAAACAAAATGTTCGATCAGAGCTGGAAAATGTAAAGTTATCTAATCTGCCGCTTAATAATAAAAAATGATCAGTTCATATTTCATTTAGCTACTTTCAAAATATGTTCAGTCAGACAATCAATGATATTTCAAGGGAGAAACGAAAGCTCGACGTAATGATCTCTTGCTCCCTATAAACAACTTAGCAACGTTTGATTTCTATTTCAGCTTTATTTAATGACAAAAATAAAAACAGTTGGCATAAATAAAACTGCTAAACTTTGTTTAAGTATATCTGGGTCATTAAAAAATATATTTTCGCAGACAGTAAATATTTCAAATAATATACATATACATAAAAAAACACCAAAATATTTCTAAAAAGCCTATGATAGCAAAACAATGATTAAGATATGAACAGAACTGAATCAATCAGCGGTAATGTCTCCAAATTAGCACTTCTGCTCAAAAGAATGAGCAAGATAATACTGGTTTCTGATTACAAAAATAGCATAATATATATTAGCTTGATTCATTACATCAAAACTATCAAGTATCTAACTTTGAGTTAAAATGCAATAATAAATACAGACTCAGAAAATAATTAAACCGGTATTTATCATAAGACGAACTGGCTTCACGATTATAGTAATGGCATCTCTATTTTAAAAACAGTCCAAAAATTTTCAAGCACTGAAAATTTCGATCATGCCGTTAGATAACGACCTAAGTGAAAAGTATAGTAAAGCATTTAATTTCATGAAAAAGGCAATAGTATTTAATATTGAAGCGAAAAATTAAATTTGCCTTTAAGGATACAAAAATGAAATTTTGGTCAAAGAATGCATTTTTTTAACTTTATCGATTGTACTTATAACTTTTAAAGAACAAGAAAAATAACAGTCTGTTTACATAAATAAAAAATTTATATTCCAGTTATATAGAAATTAATAAATTGGTAAGTAAAATAACTGTTGTTTAGAAACCTTTTTTATATAAATTTTTTTAACATTTATCCCAAAGAATAGTAATTTTTAAAAGACACTTTAAAATCTATTATTTAAAAAATCTAGGAATATATATATATATATATGAGTGAGAAAAATAATATAATAACTAAGAAATTTTGGGGTTATTATTAATTTTAGAAAATATTGAAAGTTCTTTGCTATTATTAAGAAGTGCAACTAATTGATCTTTTTTTAGACATAAAAAATCAAACTTAAGAAATTTAATTTCGTAAAAATACAAAATTTAAAAGAAATTACCGTTAAGCTGCTTACAACTCGGTTATTTTAATCACAAAAATAGAGTGTATTGTAAGGACAGTACTTTTAAAAAACGTGGACTATATATTTTTGCTTTGCTGCCATGAAATGAGTTATACATTTTAGAAATATTAAATGAAATAAAAGCCAAGAATAATCTCTTTTCATAAATTAAAGTAAACTCATTTGACAAATTTTCATACTTCTAAATTTTCTCAGTTTTATTCTAGAACAGTTTCTTAAACTGTGGGTTGCGGGACCTGCAGTAGGTGGTCGTCTAAATTTTTAGCAATTTTGATATTTCTTTAACTTATTATAATAATTTTATAATTACCAAATATTTTTACACAATGTATCTGAAAATAGATAAAGATTAGACAATACAGACAAAGAAAAGACGAAAATGTTTCAACGCATTCTTTTTATAATATAAACGTTCGTTTTACTTGCTTCGCACGTGACGCTGTCATTTCATCCGTTACTTATTTAAAATTTTCAAATTGTTCTATGTCTTAAAATTAGAAATTGAAGTTAATGACCTAAAACTGCAATAGTATATTACAGTGAAAAAATTGACAGTTTCACTCACGTGTGTGTCAGATTTGCGCAATGCTTATGGGTCCCACAAAATTTTCGTAAACATTATGGGGTTCTGGGGTCGGGAAAAAAATCTCAGTGATAAAAAGGCGTCGCAACTAAAAAAGTTTAAGAAGTTCTGTTCTAGAACGTCCAGAGGAAGGGGGTGGAAACTGAAGGTCTTGTACCGTTTTTACTCTTCCATTAGCTTTCTGAGAAGACTTTCGGTTAACGGATTTTACGTATCTCTATTTCTCAAGAGATAACTACAGCTACTAACGTCAGTATTGTATTTGAGATTCAAACCCTGTCTTTTCAATATGCAGTCAGTCTTCGCTTATCACTAAATAGATTTAACATCTATAAACCGTTTATCAGTAACATGCAATTTAATGAGAATAAAAATTTATCTGCTTTTCCTTTTAATTCAATGCTTAAATTCTAAATATCTGACATTTATTTTGTTGACGAGTAGTAATTAAACGGATTGGCCAATCTTAGGTTACTATAAAAATTATATTTATTCCCTTTCTGTGTACTAATAGAAAACAGAGACGAAGGAAAAAAATATAAAAAAGAATATAGTTTGAAAATTCGTATTTTCCTGGACTTTATTTACCACCGGTTTCGCAAAACTTGTTGAAAATGTTTCCACATCATTTGTCAAGTTTCTGTGTCATTTTACGTGATAACTAGAATGCAATTTCCCTGAAACTAACCACTACGTCAAAAAAGTCGTTTCTCGAATTCCTGAGGTTTTGCAATAAAGGGATTCGTCAAACAATCGAATTTTCTCGAAAACGCAAACAAATCTTTGATTCGAGTGATAATTAAAATAGCGCGAAACCATTTTTAAACGGATGCTAAGCTATAATCGTAAACGCTCGCTGCTTTCTAAAATAACTCAATTTTGTTCGATATTTTGCAGTTTTCAGTCCAGTTACGCTTGTTTTGTAATTCTTTGTGAAACCAGTCATTTTCAGTATGACAACGACCTGCAGGAAATCGAAAAAGCGACAACAACCGTTTGATTACTTCATTGCAAATAACAGAATATTCTTGGCATTTCCGCGCACTAACTACTGCCGGGACGGTTACAGCAAAGAATAAAACACCAAAACATCTGCCGTGGTGGACAGAAAGGCTGAAAAACGAGAAGTCAATGAGCACGGCGTAACGACAATGACCGTCATTACCGACTGATGAGATTTTCCTCTCGTTTTCTGTTTCGCGTATTCCCTCTTGCTTCCAGCTGAGGAAAAGAAAAGAAATAAAGTCAAGCAGTTTGATTTCTTTCAAGCAACACTTTACAGTTCTCACGTGTGTCTTATTACTGCTTTTATTTCAATTTTCACGTGAATATATTTTCTTTCTAATGTATTCCTAAGTACTTAACGGTTCGGTCTAGTTTACATTCCGCTCAAATTTTGCAGATTTGCCTTTAAAAAAAATGCGCTGAAATGATTCGTTTAGATGTTGCTGCTTTCATTTCGTTTAAAGTTCAAATTTACGTTCAGTATGGAAGGGTAGGGAAAAGAGAGAGAGAGAATTGCAATTTGAAAATTTTAGATTACATTCTAATGCCTAAACGAATTTATTATAATTTTAATAAATTAACAAAATATTTTGAAATTTAAAAAACGTAAAAACCGTATTTTTTAAATCCAACTTAATTTTTGCATGTACGTTCCAGTTTCATGTCTAAAACAATTAAGCTGTACAGTTAGGATTAGCCTACGTGTTTAAAAATTAATTCTCCACGAATTCAAAACATAGAACTTAAAATCATATACTTAAAACGAGCTTCGGAAAATAACAATCCCAAATCATAGGGAAATAAAATTTACTGGGACGTTATTTCATCATAAATTATCATAAGCCGGAAAACTATGCTGTTATTCGATAAATAAAAGACTTAATTATTCAAGACGTAGTTGTGCACTTATTTTACTAAATACAATAATACAATTTAAATAATTTTACCACAAATACTTCTCTTAAATTACAGTATTTTTTATTTGGTTAGGAAGTGAAGTCCGAAAAAATAAACCACTCGAGAAAGTTATTTTCTCCCCCGTCGATTTCAGAACACCGAATGTTTGCTAAGTATTTGTTTTAACAGCTATCTCATGGCATTTAAGGTTTTGTCATATTTATCCGACATTTCAACTTGCGAATGGACTTGGGTTATTGTAATATTCTGCCGTGAAATTTCTCATAATTGTAATTGGAACTATGAACGAATTGAAAATATTTTATAAACACGGACAATAGCTCGGCTGATGCAAGACTGCTTACAAGCCATGACAACAGGTATTTATTTTCGTGGCATGTATGAATGCGACTATAAACCTGCTTTCTTAAAGCAGAATGTGAGTAGTTTTAAAAAAAAATTAGATGTAGTGACAGAGGTAAATGGTGATTAAAATTTTACTGTCCAATATATAACTGAACTCAGTTTACGAGTTTTATAACTTTCTGCACTTAATGTAAGAACTCTGTAAATTAAGGAAATGGAAACGAAATATTTTTAAAATATACGCAAATTCATACTCAATTCAGACATCATTTTACATTCTTTCTTTTCTTTTTTTTTAAATATTTTAATCTATATAGGTCCAAAACAATAGAATTTACAATCCCAAGGTAAATTTACGATATCTGTAATGATATATAGATTCGTAATATACTTAAGTTCCCGGATCATTTATAACCACCATCATACGTAAGCAGGACAGTATATATTTGCAATCATTCATATGCAGTTCATATATGATATGATAATTAAATATGCAAATTTAAATTTCTGTCATCTTAAACGACCTAATACGCATATTAAATTACTTTAAATTTATATGCGAAAAAATCGCAGAAAAAAAAGTTAGATTTTTGTAACTTTCATCTTTCATTTTGCCAGAAATCCCAATTAATCGTAAATTTTAAAAAAGATGCAATATAATTAAAATAGTAAAGCAGGAAAAAACTTCAAGGGAGTTAAAATTATGTATCAACTATTTTGAAAATCATTGGCAATGCAATTATACAACATGAATTTGGCAATTTTTAAATGTTCTATTTGATTTGGAATAAAAACTCCGTTTCTAATAGAATAATTCGAAATTAGGTATTTTATATTAATATTTCTTCTTAAAAATACTTGATCCGAAGGCTTACGCTTAAAATAATAATACCTGAATTGTAAAAGTGTTTATTACCATACTTATTACAAATGCATAAAAATATTTTAAAATGAAAGGCAAAATATTAGTCTTAAATACATAGCGTAAAAAAGTTCTTTTTTAAATCTTTTTCAAGTGCACTGAAAAGACAATCAAGTATTGTATAAAAACATATAAATTAAAATCATAATAATAAATTTAAATTAGTAAATAACGCCATTTACCCGGATATTTAAAAATATCGAGTTGAGAATGCATTCGTTTGTAAAACTTCTAAAAAATTAATCCATCTCATGCATTGGGAAAAAAAAGTTGCATTCGTTTTAGAATCCTCATTTATAATTGCAAATATCATAATTTAAGTATTATCCAAAATCCAATTATATAAAATTTTATTGAGTAATTATTAAAAATAAAATTTACCTTCAATAAGCTTTTTATGAAAGTATACAAATTTCCCTATAAATTGGAATACCAATATTGGTAAAAGCGCTTACCTTAATGCCATATCGAACTAAAAGATGAGCGAGAAATCACTTAATACTTTAAATTCTAATAGAACAATCTCAAAAAGTCAAAGGTACACTAAAATCTGCTTGCTCCCAAAGCTCTTCATCGTCTGCTCATCTTCAAGATAGAAATTCATCTGCCGCATTCAGAATAGCCGACACTGTTTCTAAAGGCTTGAGTTAACTCGTTGGTTCTTCCGCGCCGAGTTTTCCAAACCTGATTGGCCAAAATATCACGCACGCGCACTGAAGGTTTTTAAAGATGAACTGTAGCCTATTTTGTTTTGTTTTTTCAGTTTACAATAATGCAGAATAATTAAAAGTTGGCTCTGCTTTCGGGTCCTTGGATCTTGAAATCGGACTTTTTCTGAATTAAATTAAGAACAGGTATTAATTAAAAATAATTATAAACATTAAAGTTATGTTATTTCATTTATTTCAAGGCTTCGTGTTTACATATGAAATTCAATATAAGTGTAAGATTTTCGTTATGCATATTTTTATTGACACAATTTTCAATGAATTGAACATACAAATAATAAAACTGTAAAAATTTCTAAACCAGTGTTCTCGAATTTGGTGCCTGCTTTTTATGTCTTCACTATACGTTAAAATAGTATTATCCGTTCTTTCCACAATTAAGGAATTGAAAAAATTCATCTGTCCTTTAATATAAAAGTGTCATTCTTGAAGACCGATTCTATAGCAGTCCTCCTTTTTGAGGCGATTATATAATATTGTCATTATTATGTTTATTAAAATATTTAAGTTTTAATGTGTTTTCTTAAATAATTAGTTTAAATAAAAGTAAAGAATCGTAAAAAATTTTAATGTGATGGATGAAATGGTAATAAGAAAGCAATAAGAAGGTCACGGTCACAAAAGATCAGTTTTTAGAGACATTAGGTTATTTTGCTGCTGAAAGACGTGAAAAATAAGCAATGCCCTCGCCGTGACTCAAACCTCGGACCTCCCGAATACGCACCGAGTGTGCCGACCATTATACCACGAAGGCATGAGAATATTTTATATACTACCCCTTTTAAAGGGCGACTATGGATTAGGGAACCCAATCGCCAAATAAAAACCAGTGGTGGTGAAGAATCATCATACGCCACCTTTTTTGATTCGGGCGCCACTGTAGAGTAATTATTTTTTTTTTTTTTTTTTTTTTTAAAGGCGGGAGAAATACCTTACAAGCTTACGAAAAGAATTTATTATTAAAAAGTTTCAATTTAATGTAAAACAGCTTTTATGTTATCAATCACGATGAGCCTACTAGTTTGAAAATTAACTCACAAGAACTCTAAATTCAGAAAACATACTCATGCGTTTAAACTAGTATCTTCAGGAGAAAAACGTGTTATGATAATATTCGGTTATAAATTAATGTCATGTGGAGAATTTTGCCCTTATTTTTAAAATGCGATTAATACTTGCCTTTGCATGAGGCTTTCAACAGATATTTCCAAGAAATGCAATTTCAGTTCAAAAGAATTGGCAAACAGTTTCTGCCTTGCTTTTCCTATATTGAAAACGACAGCACCTTTTTTGAGATATATTAATGTAATTTAAGAAACTTCTGAACGAGTATCAAATTCTTTTTCCCTGAAGTTGAACAATATATTTTTGTGGCAAAATAATGATGAAAATAACGATAAAAAAATTACCTTTACGGTGCAAGCACATCACTAAGACGGTAGAGAATATGTAAATGGGTAATGCACTTATAATTGTTTAAGTCTGAGTATCGAAATTAAAACAAGAGTAGATTTACAGACAGAATTTTACTACGGCACCGTGTATAAAGTTTCTGAATAGATCAATATATTTTAAGAGCGGTATTTCTAAATGCAGTGCATATTAAATTGCTTCTTATTCTTAAAAAAAATGAAACTTCCGCACTATACATATAAACTCTCTGAACATTAAAAATGCGTTATTTATCTAAATGAAATAAACTGAAGTTTGATTTAATACAGGAAACCATAAAATGAGCTAATTTTTTATCTGCCAAGTCAAAAATACAATCTAGGTAAATGATGTAATAAATTGTTTTATAAAATAGAACTTCTGATTGATGAAAAATCTCTTACATATACCTTATTAGCCTAAAAGGGGCGTTAGTCTCGAGTGGGATATTAGTCTCGAAACGGCATTTTACGTTAAATCGCTATAAACGGTGTATCACTTTTCAAATTGTGTATCACCAAATATTATCGCCCCTGTTACATTTAAAGAAATCAAATAATAAGGAATTTGCATGAATGTACCCATGCTTCTCGCATTGTGAAAAACAAACGGCACCTAAACCGATCAAATTCTGCATAGTGTAGTCCTCCACTCAAGGCTGGAAGACCAAATTTTGAATTTCGAAATTGCTTTCGATTTCAAATTTTGTAAAACTTTAGCGAATTTTTGATTAACAAACTCAACGACTTGAAAGCGATTAGTGGCAAACACTATGAAAAGAAACATGTTTTTATCTTCAGCGCGTGAGACTGTCTATCGGAAATTCTAAAGATATGCTGTTTTTATATATTTTGTGATTTTGCTGTTGAATGGAGTTTTATGTGGCGTAAGTACCAAGAACGTAATATTTAATGAATAAAGTAAGTACATAAAACGTTAATAATAAAAAGACAAGAACCGTTTTGTGAAGGCATCGTAGTAAGAACACTGCACATTGTTATGACGAACTGAGAAAAAACTGAAACAAACAGAAAAATGTATGCCAACACTAACCGCTGCGTCGGGAATTCTACACGTATATTGCTTGTTTGCTTTTAAAATATTTGGAATTTTGCTGTAAGTGTATATCGCATACATGCGAAGAAAATCATGCTTAATAATAGAGTAAAAAGAATGTATATATATACATATGTGTGTGTGTGTAAAATATAAAAAAATTACGATGGCTTTGCTCTACGCGAACAGGCAAACTCTAATTAACTTTCCGCAATTTCAGGATCTTCCCCCTAGACCAGTACTTTCCAGAACACTCTAGCCTGTTATGTAACAACTACTATAAAAGCTCTACGCGCCATTTTTCATCAGACTGCTCACTACTATTGCCTGCTATACAGACGCTTTGCTCTGTCTCTTCGTTTTTTCTTTGTTAAAAATATTTATGACTTCGAGTTTTAAATTTAAGGGAATTACTTTTTAAATTATTATTTGATATGTGATCTTCCTCTAAAGAAAATGAGCTGCCATGTTAATTGAATAAACATGTGGAGTTTTCTAAAGTGAAATTCTTCTGTCTTCAGTTCTGCTTCCTTCCACTCGCAACGACAACATCCGGACTCTCCACTGCAAATATCACACACATTCATACACACACACACACATATAT
>KK116065.1:134162-153017 GCA_000611955.2 Stegodyphus mimosarum | reverse complement strand
TTTTTTCAGTGTGCGCCAAAAATAATTCACTTGGTGAACTTCTTAATATATGGCAACCTATTTTCCTTTAATTTACATTCTGCAGAAGCGGTAAAAAAGTCACATCGTTCCTACCATTTTACATTGTGCATGAGTGGGAAAAAAGTCACATCGTTCTACTCTCAAATAATTTTAACAAAGTGCCTAAACCACATTTGATGTTATTATCTCTTTCAACAAATACGCCAAATTTCAAAATGCGCCAATATATAAATTCACGTATATCTTCGGAAATTTTGAACAAAAAACTCTAATTTTTCCCAGGTATATTTCAAAATACATCTAATTTAAGATGAAGATAAAACTTTTATACATTATAATTCGAAATTGCTTTCGAAAAATTTTTAAAAATTATTTTAAAATACAAATTTTAAAAATAAACCATAAAAAATGGGCGAATGTTTTTTGGTATAAACCTTAGTTTCGAAATGTGAAAAAAAGAATCAATAAAATTAAGTTTAATAAAAAAAGAGATATTAATGTATGATAAAAAAGAGCTATTAATATACTATAATAAAAAAGAGATATATACCAAACTCAATTAACATTGAGGAGCTAAAATTTTGAGAGCTAATGTTTGTAAAACTACTCGTGCGATTTTTACGAAACTTGGCAATTTGGCATAATTTGAGTCGTAGAATCGAAATATGGGAAAAAAATTGGCATGTCATTACAGAAAAAATCCGATTTTGTGTCAAAATACCTGTATTGGAATAATGCTATATATAAATCTAATACATATCCTAAGTCGCACTTTCGTGACATGAGAAACGCAAGTCGAATTTCGTCAACCGGCCGACTAGAACTGGAGACAAAGAACTGCCCCATTCTTTTTTTTTCCGCGCAATGTTCCTTGCAGCAACCATTGTTTTCAGCATCTTTGCACAACTATGTCCGGGCCTGGTGGAGGATGCAGCCTGTTGCTCCATATGACCAGCTCGCTTCACGCATCCCTTCCATGTAGTTCAAAGTCATCCAGTTGTCTATAAAGTTTTGGACAACGTCATAACGGCATTATTGGTTGTGTCTCCAGGGAACTGTAACGCCGACTACGAGAAAAAATTAAACTAACAGCAATTGTTACATATTTATACGATGACAGCCACGCATAAGAAATGGCGCGTACCATGACCATTGTTTTTTTTTCCAGTGCGAGAAACATGCCTACTTTCATTGAGATTCTTCATTATTTAATTGCTTTAAATATAATACAGGACGATAAATTTGCTGGCAATAATTGAAAAAGAGTTTCAATGCTTTTAGTGATTCGACGCAAAATGCCGTTTCGTGACTAATAGCCCTTTTGGATTAACACCTCTTTGGGCTAAAACGTTTTGTAAAGGCATCTTTGTCGGAAAACTGAACATTGATATGATGAACAGAGAAGAGACTGAAGAAAACAGAATAATATATACCAACACTTATTGCTGCATCAGGAATTCTTAATGTATATCTCTGCATTGCTTTTAAAACTTTGTAATCTTGGTGTTGAATTCTAATGGCGCAATGCAAGGAAAATGATACTTAATAAAAAAGCTACAAAGACTGTAACAAAAGGGTTAGTAGGAGTGAGTGTAATACACTCGATAACAAAAAAAAAACTTGACGCACTAAGAAGGAATCATCCGATTGCTTTGAAATTTCATATGCTTAAATGTTTTGACCAAATATGCAAATTATTAAAATTTGGTGTTCAGTGAATGAATACTGCAATCTCCAACGCATCGGAACTGCGCATCCATCAGTTGTACATAAGGACCTGTTTTAGAACTGTTGTTAAAAATTTCAGTTGCATTGCGATTTAGGATACCTTTCAACGACAGAAAAAATGCCTCAAAGCAGGATTCGAGCTCATTATGAGAAACTTTAGAGTTTGAAAGAGGTCGTATCATTGGACTGAAAGAGGCACGTTCAGCAAATCGGAAAATCGCTCGTCATTGAGTCGAAGCAATGCGGCGATTAGAATATGCTGCCAAGAATGGGTGAACAGTGGCAGATTTCAGCGTCATGATGGTAGCGGTCGACCTAGTGCAACAACAGATCGGGAAGGGCAGAGTGATTGTCATATCAACTGTCACAGCGCCTGATTCGTCGTTATCAACCATCAGCCGTGCAACCTTCGCAGTTCCACTATGACCATTCACAGACGGCTGAGAAAGCGAAATCTATGCTCGTACAGACCGTAACGCCACCTGCCGCTCACACATGCACACTGTCGAGCCAGATTACAGTGGTGCTTCACTCGATCAGGTTGGAATGATGCTGACTGGGGACGTAAGTCTTTAGCAACAAACTCCGCTTCCAACTGTGCGGTGACGATCATCGAAGAGGTGTCTGGAGACGGCCAGAGCAGCGTGCCGATCCTGCTTTCACTATTGCATGCCACACAGACCCTCAACCAAGCGTTACGGTCTGAAGTGCCATTTCCCTTGACAGCTAGACCCCTTTGGTCATCATTATAGGCACTCTCACAGTACAGCGGTACTTCGACGACATTCTGAGACTTGTTTTGCTACCGTTCCTTTTGCAGTACCCTGGCCTTATTTTTCAGCAAGATACTGCCAGATCACATACGGCACGTGTTGTTATGAACTGTCTTACAGCTTGTCAAACACTTCCTTTGCCATCCAGATCGCACGATCTCTCTCCCATCGAACATGTCTGGGATATAGTGGGAAGGCGACTGCATCAACCAGAGACTGGTGATGACCTAGCCCGACAGCTGGAGCAAATTTGCCAGGAAATACCGCAGGAGACCATCCGGGGGCTTTATCAGTCTATGCCACGCCGCGTGGCAGCTTGCGTCCAGGTTAGTGGTAGATCAACACCTTATTAAGCTCGTTACTTTGTAACTATGTAACTCTGAAATAAATCATTCAATTGTTCTGAAATTTTAATCATTTTCTATTCTGTACATAATCTTCCTATCCACCAATTTTGTCTCCATTGGATAACTCATTTCTGGTGGATCGATTTTTTTTTGTTTGTTTTCGAGTGTAGCAAACCGATATACTGCGAGCTCAGAAAGAGTATAAAAAGCCTAAACAAACCCTTTTGGGTGACTGTTGAAATCTGAAACTTTTCCTGAAAAAGAGTATCTTTTTTCATCGATTCCATTAATTCCTGTGCAGAACAACGATCTAAAACAGGATGGTTGAAATTGCCATACAAGGCATACAGGGAATGGTTGCATCGCATATAAAAGTTTTCGTTGGTATTTGTTTACATATATCAGACGAAGAATAATTGATACACATATTAGATAAACATACCGATTCATCAGAGATAAACATGCATGATACATAATCCTACAACGCAATTGCTCCGTGCCATACATACGATTACTGATACTGATTCATAATACAAAAGCATACATGACACAATCATTCTACTGAATTGTTCCGTGCCACACATACAGTTACTGTCTTACACAGTTTCTGAATTACATACAAATATTGAATTGTACAATTCAAACTTAGCGTGCTGTGTGTGGAGTCTGATCACTTTGCGTGTAATTTGGACATGGCGTGTGTTAGTTCATACGGAACAGGTCATATTTTACTTACGTACATGATACACATGATAATTGATAAACGTAAGATAAACATACTGCTTAATAATAAACATACAATACATAATAGATAGACATGCATAATACATAATAGATAAACATACATAATACATAATAGATAAACATACATAATACATAATAGATAAACATACATAATACATAATAGATTAACATACATAATACATAATAGATAAACATACATAGTAATACATAACAACTAGATCGTACAACTAGATTGTTCCATTCACATACAATTACTGATACTGATTCTTAATAGAATAATATTCAAGATACGTTATCATACCACTTTGCGTGCAACTTGGGCACGACGTGTGTTAGTTCACACTGCACAAGTCAATTCCTAATGCCTTTAATTTTGCCATAATTTTGACTAGTTTCTTTATAAGAGCAGGTTGTTTGAACAAGAAACGTTAATGCTGCGTCGCCTGATCCGGCAAATTTACATGCAGCTGCTCTCATAGGTCATAGGTCATAGGTCATCTTCCTAAATCATGAGTGTTCGATCCGAAGATCTTTACTCATTCATAATCTCTTTTAACAATCCTAGAATGAAGTGAAAACTTGTCTAATCCGATAAAAGGAAAAACATCTGCACTTTAGTGCTGGAAACTTCCGGAACGGCGTATCTAACTCAGGCATATCTTGTGACGAAACGATAGCTATCTCATGGCGGAAAACAGAATCCAAGCTTTCTCTAGATAATATCCGGTGATAGCATTTCTTGGATAGCATTTCGAATGGCAGGCATATTAGTTGCAGCGTCCAATCGTAAGTTCAAGACGAAATTTGCAAAGTCCAATAGCATATTAACATACAAGTAACATACTAACTCAAAAAATGAAATTTGAAAAGAAATATTCAATTAAAAAATATACTATATACAGTATTTACATTATTTACATTCACCACTGTACATTATGATGTATTGTCCGTGGCCTTTTACATCTTTGTATTATAGTATAATCATAATCTCCAATCGATCTGACTGCGTTATTACTATGTTTATCACAATTCGAGAAGAAGTTATGTGAAGCTACCAGTATTTCAGAGTCCAGCGGCTTTATTTTCAAACTATTGTGTATTGTAGAGTTTCTAACAAACCAAGGCGCATCCGTAATAATACGCAAATACTTATTTTGGAGCCTTTGCAGAGCTTGTCTATTTGTTCTTGATGTAGCTGCCCATACCGGAGCTGCATATAACAAAATAGGCCGGATTGCTTGCAAATATAATATCTTTTTTGTATTTAAGTTTAACTTGGATTGTCGACCGAGCAGCGGGTAGATAGACATAAAAGCCTTTCTTGCCTTTTCTTTTATGTAATTTACATGAGGAGTAAATAATAATTTTTCGTCCAGAATTACGCCTAAGTACTTTACTGTATCAGAACTTGGAACTGGGTTGTCGTCGATTTTTATGCTTGTTACATATTTTCTATTGTATCTGAAGTTTACGACTTGCGATTTATTTGGGTTGATTTTAATTTTCCATGCCTTAAAGTATTCATTGATTAGGTTAATTGCCCTTTGTAATTTTTCTACTGCTTTATTTGGATTTATAGAACTGCAGAGAATAGCCGTATCATCGGCATAGCAGGCTAAAGTAGCGTCTGGAGGCTCCGGGATATCATTTATGTAAATACAAAATAATGTCGGTGAAATAAGGCTTCCTTGCGGTAAACCCGCTGATATGCCACTTGTGCAGGAAAGCGTATCTTTGATTTTTACCTGAAAAGTTCTATTCTCTAAATAACGAGCTATTAATGCAATAAGATAGGGCGGAAAATTGTAGTTCATCATTTTAATTAAGAGGCCCGCATGCCAAATTTTATCAAAGGCCTTTTCTATGTCTAGAAATAAGGCTGCAACCGATTCCTTTTTATTAAGATGTGAAGCAATTTTTTCAGTGAGTCTTGCAACTTGCTGTGTCGTAGAATGTCCAGTACGAAAGCCAAATTGAAAATTTTTGAAAATATTATTATTGTGAATATGTTCTTTTAGTCTTGAGATAATAACCTTTTCAAACAACTTCGCCAGCGCAGGCAGTAAACTAATCGGCCGGTATCCGCAGGTTCGTGTTCCGTCTTTGCCAGGTTTTTTGATAACTGTTATTATTGCGTGTTTCCAGATTGAAGGGAAATAATTTCTCCTGAGGCAGGCATTAAAAATTTTAGTAATAACTATAATGGCTTTTCTATCTAATAGTTTAATGGCTTTATTTCCTATTCCATCATACCCCGCTGCCTTTCTCGGGTTCAAATCTTTTATATGGTTTTTCACTTCATTTGGCGTAACCAGAGGACTGTTTCCTGGAATATTATTAGTAATAAAGTTCTGTACGTGATTAAAAATATTAATATCATTAGGGTGATCAAAAGGATTTACGGTAAATTGTTCTTCATAATCCTTTGCAAAAGTGTTCGCTATATCTTCCGCGTTATGATAAATACTATTATTATCTTTGATAGGGCCTATTATATTTTCTTCTCTTCGGAGGGCTTTGCTAATTTTCCAAACGGTGGCGTCCTTGTGAGATAAATTCTCTACAAAGTTTTCCCAAGCTTCTGATCTGTAATTCATCATCATAGTCTTGAGTTCTCTCGCACAGCGATTGAAGTTACTTTTATCTGTCGGGCTATTAGTTCTTTGAGCAATTTTTCTGAGTCTGTTTTTCTCTCGAATTTTCAGCCTAATAAAATTAGGCAGAGTGAGTTTCTCCTGGTTTGTAGCTGAATGCGCATTCTTCATCGCAAAGTGAATTTTGTTATTAAGTTTATTTATTTCTGTGTCGATATCCTCTATAGTATTTAGTGTCGTGGCCGTTTCTACACTGTTGTTAATAATATCTCGATATTTATTCCAGTTTATGTTGGTTTTAAGTGGAGGCAATCCATGTTTTAATCCGTATAAAGTAAATAATACAGGTAAATGGTCAGACATTAAATCATTTTCAACTTGTAGTAATGGTTGCTGCTTAATATCAATAGTGATCATTATATCTAGAATGTCCGAGTTTCGGTATGCGGAAGGAACATAGGTATGATCTATTGGTGCAAATAAATGCAAATTATTGTTATTTATATAATTTCCAAGCGTGACTCCGTCCTGATTGTTAACACGACAATTCCATAATGTGTTTTTACAATTTAGATCCCCCGCGATTATCGTGGGGTAGCCAAGTTGCACTATTGCGTCGAGATCTGCAGTATCCAGGTGCCTTGAGGGAGGTTTATATACCGAAATTAACAAAATATTTTGTCCGTTGCTGTTTAAAATGCATGCGCATGCTTCTATGCTATTTAGTGTAGGTAGAATAAATTGACAGCATTTAAGATATCGACGAGTGGCTATCGCGGTGCCTCCACCACGATTATGCATTCTATCCGATCTAAAAATGTCGAAATTAGCAAGTTTGAAAGAGTCCGTAATTTTTAAATGTGTTTCATTTAATAGTAGTATATCTAAGCTGTGCTTGTTGATAAAGTCCTTCAACTCAGTAATTTGGTGTTTGACTCCGTTACAGTTGAAATATACAAATTTTGCATAATTAATATGCCTGCCATTCCGTGCCATATTCGAGATATTGTGATTATTCATAACTATAATTATCGAACATCTTAATTGCCGTTAAGGCGACGTCTAACTTGCTCATTTGCGAGCTTGCATCTTTAAACTGTTGATATAGACTGTACATATTTTTAATAAAAGAATTAAAACTTTCTATATCATTGCAATTATTTTCGGAGGATTTTGGCCTCGTCTTATAATTAACTCTTTCACTTTTGTTAAAATTATTGGGTTTCGCTGCAGCGACTGCTGCGTACGATTTTCCTGTGTTTATCTCTTGCAGTTTGCTATTAGTTTTCTTACTTAATGTATCTGATTCATTACTGGAAGTTGCTGTATCGTTTTTGTTGCTAACCGTGGTTTTCTTATTTTCAAAATGCTTGCGCGTATGTTTAAGATTGCCTGGTCTCTTAGGACAAAGCTCACTACATGCAGGATGATCCCCATTACATAATACGCACTTAGCAGCGAATTCATCTTTATTTTTGTACGGGCAATCATGCGAGCGATGTGCTTCTGTGCATCTGACACAGCGCGGCTCATTATACAGCTGCTCTGTAAGAAGACATGTAGTTAAAGAGCGTTCAGGGGTGATTGTGTCTCCGCATACGCAAGAATCTGTTGTAGAGATACCTCTTTCTCGATAATAAGTGGGGAAGGGATTTGGCCGGTAACAAACCTGGTTATGTGAGGGGACGAGACTAGGCGTTCTTTTGAAACTTTGTGGTAGTAATCATGGGTGCATCTTCCTTGGGCAACTGTGTCCCACTCATGCTGCCACTGTTCATTTGCGGTAATCCGTGTTGCTTTCTCGAGATGGGACTTTGGTAGTTTGAGCTTTAGAGCTTGTGCATTTAGGTTCTGTGCTCCTTCTCTGCCGAGGCGGTCCACCTCCTAATTTCCCTGGATTCCAGCATGTGCCTTTATCCAAGAAATTCGGATCTCCTTAAGTGAAGAGCTGTCTTTGAGCATCTATTGTATTTCCATGATAACTTAGGAAGTGTGTCTTCGGTTGCCCAGGGCATGAATGACTGAAAGGCTGTCTGTATGGATGTGGAGACGAGAATTTTTTTTACAGCAAAATGAGGAGCTCAAACAATATTAGATTTAATTAACATATTAGCGTCGATTTTTTGCTTAGTTCTGAAAGCTACACACTTGGCATTTTCAAATATAATCAGTTTAAGATCTATAATTCTGCAGAATTTGGGTAAAATCGATGAACCCAAGTTCGTGCGCTCTCCTTGTCCGTATCTCACATCAAATTATTGTGTACAACTCGAACTGCCCCAAAACCAACTCCAACCACAGATAACTTAAATTTATAAATATTACTTTATATCTTGAGCAACTGGGATGCGTTAACCGACATGGGAAGCTAAAAACAGGAATGAAGGAAGGGGTCTTAAACCACGTTCTGTTAATATAAGTAAATTACATGATTCATTTATCTATCTGTGAGGCGAGAATTTTTTTGCCTTCCTTTTCCTGAACAGTGCTGGCTGTTATATTAAATTCTCACAACCGAACCTTCGTAATCATGAAATGTTCATCAAAACAAATCTTCAAAAACTTAGTAAACGCATAAATATTTTATTTAGTTTTACCAAGCAATATGTTTATGCATAACATTTGTATAGACATCAACTCCGAAATACTAAACTGGAATTAAAATTTTGATCAGGAGCTTAGAAAAACCCAGCGAACACTAGATTAGTATTTAAGTTATTCCAGATTTGATCTTCTCGGATGAACAAATTTTTTAAAGTGGCTTCAGGACAAGAACTCCATATTAGTATTTTATTTTTACACGAGTTGAGACAGTTCCGCCCCAAAGTAGGTGGCTATTGCAAATATGCTTAGTCCCTATAGGAAATGGAAAAGGAAGGTCAACGTCTTCTTCAGTAATTTAGAAATCGTATATATACATATCGTATGTATAGTAGTGTTTTTTTTTCGATATATATAAATGTGATCTTTACTTAAAGCAAATTCTTCTCAACTAGCAGAAGTCTTTAAAATGCAAATAGTTAGATCATAACAGAGGATTTGTAGTAGCATTTTGTAATAAATTTCCGGCATAATTAATACCTACATCATCAAATCGCGGTGCATTTTGTCTTAATTATTCCGTTCTTGTGCTAAACTTGTAGATAAACGTGCTCTTAACATTGGTAAATACTTCCACTTCGTGAACTTCTAGCAAATTATTCTAATCGTGGCTGAAGTAATTAAATGCACACACCATCAATTATCTATGAAGCTTTTCTGAGGAATTTGTTAGCCCTAGGTTCATTCGCTGTCACGGATTCTCGGTGCAATTAATTCATTGCAATATTAATGTGTGTTGTTACGTTTTCTCTGTATTTTTTATTTTGTTTATATATTTGATTTTCATTTTTATTATTTTTATTTTCTGCCTTTAAACATATCGCAGAATATCTTCATAATATACAAACATTTTAGTATTCTTGTATTCTGCTCTTATTTATTACTAAGTTATTTGAATGACCTTTATCATACGTTTATATTTAAATTTTCTGATATTTGTTTCAGGATGAAAGGTAGTCTTATTAAATAGTCAAAATATTTATTGAAACAACCGTACCCATATATGTATTTAAATCATTATAAATATTGTTTTATAGTTTGTGCAATTATAATTTCCTTTTACATTTCATTTGTATTTTGTACTGTGCCACATTCTGGAAACCGATAATTTTTTAGTTCCACATGGAAGATAATTTAAGGATTTTACATCTCATGGCAGTTGCAATATTTGTATAAACACACTCTATAACAAATAAACTAACGCACTAAAAAGGAATCATTCGATTGCTTTGAAATTTCGTATACTTAGATGTTTTGACCAAATATGCAAATGATTAATAATTTGGTTTCCAATGAATGAATATCAAAGAACTGTTGTGAAACATTTTTGTTGCACTGAGATTCAGGATACCTTTCAACGAGTAAAAAAATGCCTTTCCGCGGGATTCGAACTCATTACGAGCAACTGTCAGAGACTGAAAGAAGTCGTACCATTGGATTGAAAGCGGTAGGTTGAGCAAATCGGAGAATCGCTGATCATATGACTCGAAGCGATGGGGCGATTACAAGATGATGGCAAGAATGGGTGGACAATGGCAGATTTCAGCGTCATAATGGTAGCTGCCGACCTAGTGCCACAACCGATCGGGAGGACAGAGTGATTGTCAGATCAGCTGTCACAGCACACGAGTGTCCACCATGACCATTCACAGACGGCTGATAGAGCGAAATCTACCCTCGTATCGACCGTTACGTCCCCTGCCACTCACACCTGCACACTGTAGAGCCAGATCACAGTGGTGTTTGGTCATTCAGGTTAAAATGATATAACTGGGACGTATAGTCTGGGGACGTATAGTCTTTAGCGACGAACTGCGTCTGGAGACGCCCAGAGCAGCGTGCCGATCCTGCTTTCACTATTGCACACCACACAGGCCCTCAACCAAGCCTTATGGTCTGCCGTGCCATTTTCCTTGACAGCTGGGCCCCTTTGATTGTCATTATAGGCACTCTTACAGTATAGCGGTACTTCGAAATTAATTCTGAGACTTGTTTTGCTACCGTACCTTTTGCAGTACCCTGGCTTTATTTTTCAGCAAGACACTGCCAGATCACATATGGCACGTGTTGCTATGAACTGTCTTACAGCTTATCAAACACTTCCCTGGCCATCCAGATCGCCTGCTCTCTCTCCTATCGAATATGTCCGTGATATCATGGGAAGGCGACTGCATGTACTAGGGATTGTTGATGATTTAGCTGGACAATTGGAGTAAATTTGGCAATAAATACCACAGAAGACCATTCGGCAGCTTTATCAGTCTATGCCACGCCGTGTGGCAGCTTGCTTCCAGGTTAGACATGGCTCAACACCTTATTGAGCTCGTTACTTTGCAACTATGTAACTCTGAAATAAATCATTCAATTGTTCTGAAATATTAATCATTTTCTATTTTGTACATAATCTTTCTATCCTCCAGTTTTTGTCTCATCAGACAACTCATTCTTAGTGCGTGGATTTTTTTTTTGTTATAGAGTGTAATAAATGACATGATGCCGCAATATAACGACCCTTAAAATATGGAAAGACTCCGTTAAATACTTTTTTGTCCATAAATGTATGTGTAATCGATTTTCCCTTCATTTTGAACCCAAGAAAGTTTCATAACGGCTAAAAGTAGCAAGAAACACTCATGAAATTTTTGTTAATTGGAATAATTATCGTTTATATGTATTTTTAATATCATTTAGTACAAATCTAAGAAATTCATGATATTTTCATTTGCTGCTCTAAGTTTCCATTATGGGCCAGATTGGATAAAATGTAAATTTTCTGGAATTCAAATTCGAGCTCTAAAAAATTCTCAAATTTCATACAAATTGTAATGAAAGGACACATTTAACTTTAATTTATAAAATTAATTATTAAAGCAGAATTTGAAATCTAAGTTCAAGAAAAAATAAATTTAATAATGGATAATATGATTATTTATCAAAAAAGCTGATGTGTACACCGCATGACTTTCTTGTACGGAATATTAAATTATACACAGTTTTCCCTGCATTTCATTTACACTTATTGGATTGAATTAAATATACTTCGTCGATACAGCATAAACAACAATAGAGTAAATACACTCTTTAAAATTCACTATACCATAGCGACACTCTGGCGCTAGGTTCACTTAATAGCGTTACATCTCATTCATTTTATAACACAGAACGCACAAAAATTATATCGTCTAAAGAATTATCTAATCGTTGCCGCATGTTCTATTCAAATACTATAACAAATTTAAAACGATGTATAAAGAAAATTAAACAAATAAAAAAGAAACAGTTTTTCAAAGACGATTCAGCACCGCTTACCTAATGCGCATGCGCTACTTGTAAACATTCTCCTTTTAGACAGAATGGCGACAATATTTGTTTTTAATACGAAACACTTATTTGCTCGAATTTCATTAGACATATATTTCTCATTCAGTTTAGTTCTCACTTCGCGGCAACGCAAAAATATATAAAAACTCTAAATATTTTCATTAAAAATTTAAAGATACAGGAAACCATAAAACACCAAGTACAGTTAAAACAATTAAAAAACAATTTTTACAATTAAAATTACAGTTTCTACGCAAAAACAAGAAATTCGGCCAGAGGCAAGAAGGCAGATTTTTCGGTGCACAAAATTAAAAGTTTTTTTTTTTTGGTCCCACTCGGCAAAAAGACACTGAAAGTTCAGACAGAATTAATTCAATATTCTTATAAGTTTCAAATGTAAACAAATATGGCTGCTATGGTAAATAAAAATTAAGCTTGGCCGCACTTAAACAACTTAGAAATTGTTGATAATTCTACAAATATTGCAAGCAGATTAACAAAAGCCATAAAAAACTTAACTGGAAGATAAGAACAACATAATTCAATCATTTTTAAAGCAAAGAATGTACAACTTGCCAACATATAAGAATAAAAAAACTGAGTTCACTGAGCCTAGTAAGAGAGTTGGTATATATATAGATATATATATTTATATACTTTTGGTGTGACTGATTGCAAATAAAAAGGGATGTGCACAACTACATATTATAGCAGTCCTATATACAAAATTTCAACGTCTTATGTGATCATAACCAAAATGTGAAATCAGGAACGTGGAGGGAATGAGTAATACGCATTTCTTTAATGAAATTACTGACAATTCATGCTACCACTGCCTTTACATCAACATGTTTGCTTAAAATGTTCCATAACAGATGAGCTATGATGCGTAAAAGTAAAAGAGATAAACTCCCTTAATAAAACTTTTCCATCATTGTATGGTTTACAGGCCCAAGAAATAAAGCCGGTGATTTTAAAATAAATTTTAATATCATATATGAATGATAAACGCAAAAAAGTATAAGCGCATTTATTGCCAATCTGATACACTGAATAAACCTGCGTAATTTGCAAAAATTATTAGTTTCTATTTTGACTCCCTAAGATCGTTTTTGCCATGATCGAAAAAAAAAATTAACACAATTTTCTAATGCCTGATGATCTTCATTGAACGGAAACAATGTTTAATACGAGGCGTATAGTAAAACAATGTTTTCGAATCCAATTTTATTTTTACATGAAAATGCATGTCTTAAACTATTTTTCAACATAGTTTCCACCAATGATCAAACACTTGTCATAGCGGGTGACCAGTTTTTGTATACCATCGTCAAAGAAACTTCCCGCCAGTTTCGATAACCACGACTCCACAGCATTTTTCGTGTCATCGTTAGATCCAAAGCGCTTGCCACCAAGCTCGCGCTTCATGTGCAGGAACAAGTGATAGTCGGACGGCGCCAAGTCCGGGCTGTACGGCGAGTGATCCAACTGCTCCCAATGAAACTGTCGAATGGAGTGACACCAACAGTATGGGGCCGAGCACTGTCATGGAGCAACACAATTCCTTTACTGAGCATTCCTCTTCGTTTGTTTTGAAACGTTTAGTTTTGTTAAAGTCTCACAATATCGTGCTGCATTAATGGTTTCACCTCTGGAAAGAAATTCAGTAAGCAAAACGCCTTTCCTATCCCAGAAGACAGTGCACATGATTTTTTGTGATGACATTGTTACTTTGAACTTCTGTTTTTTCGGAGAATGAGTGTGTCTCCACTCCATCGATTGTTGTTTCGATTCTGGTGTGAAATGACACACCCAAGTTTCATCACCTGTCACAATTTGGTTTAAAAAGTTTTCTCCCTCATCACTGTACCGCGTGAGAAATGTCAGGGCACTACCAAGTCGCTTTGTTTTGTGAACATCAGTGAGCATTTTTGGAACCCATCGGGAACACAGTTTGCGATAATTCAAGCGGTCAGACACAATTTCGAACAAAACAGTACGTGAAATTTGTGGAAATGCCTCTGAAAGAGTTGTCATTGTGAAGCGTCTGTTCTCATGAATTGCTTCATCAACTTTCCTTACCAAATCATCGGTGACAACAGAAGGCCGACCACTCCGAGCCTCGGCGTAGACATTTGTTCGACCTGCATTAAACATTCTTACCCACTTTCTCACCATTCCATCACTTATCGCATATTCACTGTAAACTTCTGTCACTTGATAATAAATTTCGGCCGGTTTAACATTCCTTGCATTCAAAAATTTAATCACGGCACGAATCTCACAGTCAGCGGGAAAACTAATTGTCTTAAACATTTTGAATGTGCACAGCAAATTGAAAACACAACATAGAGCAACCAAAATGGCGACAATTGAAAGTCAGTGAACAAGAAAGACTAGTGCGCATGCGCTGGACGCCTACCACAGCGCTGCGACGGTGCTAGAATGAAACGGTACTTAGTTTCCGAATACGCTACGTATTTGCATCTATTTTATACAGGTAAAATTTAAATTTAATAAAATTATAGCGTTTTCCTTTTTTTTTTTAATTACAGAGTTTTTGATCGGGAACTAATAACCTCATTAGACGGGAAGTGAAACATCGCTATGGCTAAAGTAACTACAAGCCACGGAAGGTCTTACTAAGTTTTTTTTTTAAAGTTAAACAGAAATTTGAACATAAGTGCGCGTTCTTGTGCTAACTATATCAACCACAACTCGTGATGCTGTAAATAAACGGGTACAGGTGTCAGGACTGAGTGTTCGGTGCATATTCTTGGCGAACATCTTCGTGAAACCTTAAGTCCTGATCTTGAACAGGGAGCTGAATGCAGCTATGTCTGTGGTAGAAAACTGCGGTTTAGTGGTAGAAGAACTATACTTCAGAAGGATTTAAAATCCTCTTTTATTAAACCACAATTATTTACAGCCACTTCCCAACTCGGGAGGGATACAGAAAATAATGACCGTCACTTGGGTCTAAACTGAACAGTCGGATAATTTAAACTAAAGCTAAGTAGAAATTAAGTAATTGTTGCTCGCAGAGCTATAAACGCGAGGTTGGCCTCTATGCTAAAGGTTGCGTAGCAAGATTTAACTAATACTAACGCACTTAGATTTACTTCAGTAAGTAATAGCGTAACAACGCTACGGCTTAGAATTTAAATACTACCTAGTCAGGCAAACGTTTAACAGAGTAACAGTGGTCTGAGCCTAAAAGCTCTCTCACACTAAGAGGTTCCTACCTACCGTTTAAATATAAACTTGGCTCCACTTCAAATTAGCATAAAGCTGAAACGCGCGCTTATTCTAACGGGAAGTTGAAATAAGAGCAGATAGAAAAAGTCAAATTAAAATAAAACTTTGTTAGTTTAACTAAAACCTTACACAGGCACAGGTAGAAGATAGGCCAGCATATCCTAAAGAAACAATCAAATTTTAGTTCAAAGCATAATACAGTAGTTAAAGACTACATAATTAAGTATTACTCTAAGCTGGCTCAAAAATTCTAATCCGCGTATCAGGTTCTGAAGTTCAAATGTCAGCAGCGATAACGCAGAGCCGAATAATTACAACTTAACCGAGCTAGCAGGAACTAACGCCCTCGGAAGGCTTACAACACGCTTTGTCTTAAAAGCCACTGAGGGCACATGACTTTGCCGAGCTTAGCTGAGGTGAAGCTCTAAGAACGGTCAATAAAGTGAGGTAAAAATGGAGAGACCATTGTCTCCTGTACTGCATGTGTGCCAAACAGATAGAAAGTGACAACAGACAAAAGTTATTCTGGGCAAGAAAACAAATAAAATTCGTATGAAGCTGTGGTCTAAGCATGTGAGAAGCAAACAGCCAGATGATTCGGTAAATAAGTACTTCTGAAAAATGTGCACCATCACAGCCAAGTACAGTTTGGAAGAAACGCTTATTAAATTTAGTTGTGCGGTTCACTATAGAGTCGATTTTCAAGTCATCATGGCCTGTCCTACAATCCAGTACCTCAGTTTAAATACTATCTATCTGATTTGCTTTCTGGTGAGAAAACGGAAAGAAAAAGTTATAGTAAAGTCTGATTAATTTCAAATAATGAGCTTATAAAGTAATATATAAAAATTAGCCGTAAAATTTTACTAATCGTTACTTCTAAGCTGCAATCACTGCAAATTAAACCTGATTAATTTTCACTTTTGAATTGGTACATAAATTTCAAAAGAAGTTACCACAAATTTTTTGAAGAATTAAAACTCGACAAGCTGGATAAATGACTTTATATGACAATGTTTATCAAAATGATAATTTGCCTGAATGTTGGTAAGACACAATTAGGAAATTCATGCTAATGTAAGCGGACTAACATTCACTAAAATCAAATTTAAAATTATTTTTCACTTGTAAATTAAAGAGGATTCTGCAAAACATGAAGTGCAAATAAGAATTTTGCAATCAAATATGTGTATTAGAATACCGCACCTATCAAAATTTCAACAACAGAGTTCCTCCCTTTCATGTTTTAACTTTCATGAAGAATACTTAAAAAATAAATATTGTATTACTTTTTAGGTTTGGCAATAAAAAATATATTACTAACGGTATACATATATTATGCATATAGATTCATAGGTATATATTCATGTATGAAAAGAAAGTAAAAACGTTAGTAAGCTCTCTCTATTCAACATTTACTTCTTAACAATGGCTGATGCAAATATTTGTTTTATTGTCTGAAAACGAAGGTCAATGCATGAACAGAAACATTCAACAGAATCTGCAAACGATCTAGATTTAAAATAAACACTATACGATGCTTTTTTAATGAACTTCTACAAAATTTAAACATTCAATTCCCAAACATGTTTCACTATCATATGTTTCGCAAACAATCTCAGTAATTCTGAAAAGGCACGAGAAAGAAATTGTTATTAACAATTACAGGCTAAAAGTGTTTGCTTCTAATACGTTGAAACACGGATTTTCTTAGCGCACAAATGCTCATTATATCAAGGACAATCATAGGGTGTCCAAAATATTAAATATATGTGCGAAAGTAATTAATGAAAGGTATTTAACGTAATTATTATTCAAAAAATTATTGTAGTTACTAGCATATTGATAGTCATATAACAGACGGTACACAGAAAATTAACTTGTGGTAAGTAAGTAAGCATATCGAAAAGAATGTAGAATGAGCTGTCTACATTCCTCCGTCAGAGTATTAATTTTCCATCCACTCTGACACGTTCAGTGGTTAGCGATACTGGCACCGTACCGTTGTGCACGAGTTCGAATCCTGTAGAAGGAGTGGATGCTTATGAGTGTTGTAGCGCAAAACATCCAAGCCTTCTCCGGGCGAGGGAGCGTCGTCAAACTTTTAATTGCCTGTTAAGTATTTAGCCTTTGTTTGTGAATATAAAAAGCAACTTTTATTCAAGTTTTAGTATTTATCGATATTTTCTAACTTTTTCTTGTTTAACTTATAAAATACTGTTACGAATTTCACATTTATTCGGCTATTTATTTAGAATTGTAATTAAAATTCCTTTTTTGTTTCCCCGTGCAACGCAGACGATTTTCAAAGAGAAAGCTACGTCGAAAAAAAAAATAATAACAGTAAAAATAAAAGAGCGCGTGCATTTAATGCTTAATAAATAAATATCTCGTAATTACTGTTGCCATCCAGAAAAATCGTGATTGTTCTACTGATAATTGAAAAGCTTATAAAAACAGAGTTGAAACAACTCATCTGAGTATTCTGGATTTAGAAAAGGCGTTCGATAAGGTGTGGCATGAGGGTTTACTCTTTAAGCTACACCTTGCTCGACTACCCATTAATTTTATCAAGCTTACACGCAGCTACTTGAAAAATAGAACTTTTCAGATTCAAATCAACCATACTCTTTCATCCAGGAAAAGAATTAAAAGTGGAGTGCCTCAAGGCAGTGCACTGGCACCTTACTACTTTGCAATATTCATTAACGATATGCCACATCCATTAAATGCCAATATTTTCTTATATGCAGATGACACTGCAATTTTAACCAAGTCTCTACAGCCACAACTTGCTATTAGCAAACTGGAAACCTCTGTTAATATAATAGCCCACTTTTGCAAAATTTGGAAGCTTAGAATAAATCCCACCAAAAGTCATGTCTTGCTTTTTAGAAGGTACAAGAAATACACTCCTGTTGAAATCAACATAAAGATTAATGATCAACCCATCTCTGTTGTTACTTCCACTAAATATCTTGGAATTCATCTGGACTCCCAACTTCTGTTCAAGGAACAAACAGAAAATGCTCTAAGAAAAGCCATAGCTGCTAAAATTGCCCTTAAACCACTCATAGAAAGAAATGCAAAATTGCATGTTCATCTTAAGAAAAGAATTTACATTTCACTAATTCGGCCAATTCTGCTTAATGCAATACCCATTTGGGCAAGAGTTTGCAAGACACACAGAAAAAAGTTACAAATTTTTCAAAATAAGATACTTAGAGAAATAATCAATGCACCCTGGTTCATAAGAAATTTGCAAATCCACCAAGAGCTCAAAGTAAAACCAATAGCTGACCAAATTCTTTCTACCAGCCACAATTTCTATACAAGAATTGAAAATTCTAAATATCAACATATTAAAGATCTCATCAACTATGATCCTAGATTAGAAATTGCAGCAAAAAGGCCACGCTCAATCTTCCATAATAGCAAATGGTGATAATTTCAGTGAATGTTTTGTAA
>KK116065.1:15466-133489 GCA_000611955.2 Stegodyphus mimosarum | reverse complement strand
TATATATATATATATATGTGTGTGTGTGTGTGTGTATTTTTCGAGTTTTGTAAAGGAGGGAAAGAAGATTATCTGACAATAGTGAAAGGAGTGCATGGAGGAGAAAAAGATTTAGAACAACTGGTATAATGTTTATGCAGCATAATGGAACTTAAAAGGCTGGCTACTTGAAAATTCTGTCAAAAGACATGGCGGTAGAGGAAGACGTTGAGACGGTCTTCTTCAGAAATGGGGCGAAGGTTCTCCTTTCATATGGGTGCATTTAAGTTATTCCTGATAATGCGCCCTGCGCAACGTTGTGGTTAAATAACCGATGGTTGAAGACATTTCCTACGAATATATTAGTTTGCAATTGTCCAGCTATTTGAAACAACATTGAGTTTCCTTTTGTGTAAAGCAAGTATCAGCTAGTTTCTTTAGAATACCTTCCGTGGGAATATACTTGTTTCTTGAAAAATAATTCTTGAATGCGTTTCGGTAATTAATAAATCCAAGCTAAATACAAGCCGCTTTGTCGGATTTCTAAAGAATTAAATGATAGAACGATTTCTTGCCACGTGATTCCACCGCTTGAAAGCAATCTGCAGCTTTATATTTTGCTGAGTTTTGTGTCTGCTGCATTGCCCTATAGAAGTTTTCTGAAATATGCACATGTATATGCAAACGAATCCAAATAATAGTCTCCGTTTTGCAGTTTTAAGCCGCAAACGGAGTTAACAACTATCATCAAGGAAACATGCCGATTCCTCTGCTGTATACTAATTAGAGAAATGAGTTAGCAACATTTGGATCAGCACTTTGATGTTATAAACTGACGCTGAAATTGTTTTCAATGGAAAAATAAAAAGTAAACAAAGTAATGAAAAGCCATTTTCTCATAGCGAAAACACTGCTTTAGAATCAGAATATAAAACAAAGATTAAAAAATGATGTGAAGAAAAACGTAGAGGCAGGAAAACTTTAATTAACTAGATTATGATCACGATTTTGCGTGTTGGCGGTTCGTGTGTGTTATCTCGAATACGCAGGCAGGCGATAAAGGAAACTTGGCCTTTATTATACACCCAAAGTGTTTTTGCTTAACGCTTTGCCAAACACATTCTTTGCTGAACATGATGCAAGGTGTCAGATCTTCTCATTCGATCAGCGATGGGTTAACAGTTACAAGGAAACTGAATGAAATATAATTCCAGCAATAAATACTAAATATACTGCCAAAGAAGAAAAGCATTGTACAAATTTAGTTCCAAAATATGAGATCATCTAAAATTCTTGTTGAAATTTCAGCCAAAGTATATCTCGAATTCTTTTAGTGATTTAATCACCAAAATTTTGCAATCACCAATTGTTTTCTGGCTTTCATCAATCTCTTTTGTTGATTTCTTGATGAAGGAAAGATGCTTTTCGAGAATTTTCTGATCAGTTCTCACCTACTAGTCGGAAACTTTCCAAATACGAAATTTAATATTACATAAAATCTTCAACTTGAGCATATTTTGACAAATGCCAAGCTTCTAAATTTCTTATTTTTAAATTGGAGCTTTATGCAACGGTTGTTAGCGTGATATTTCACAAATTAAAATATAATAAAATATTTATAAACACAAGCTAATGACCTTCAAAAAAGAAATGTCCTTAAATTTATAATACCACAAAAATGTTCAATAATGTACAATAATACAAAACAAATATAGCGGAAGACTGAAAATGAACCAACACCTGAAATAACGCAGCCTCTTAGATATCAGCAGTTTTGACGATTTTTAGCGGCATTTGAAAAATATTTACAACAGGTTTCTTAATTCGGTATTGAAATTAGCAACCATGTTCTATTGATTATCGTTAATTCTGCAGACCATCTAGAAGGAAATGCAAAAAAAAGAAGCATTCTTAATTCTATATACATGTCATTGTGGCTTGAAATTTGACCCATGTGTAGATCATAATAAGATACATAGATGCAGAAGGGATTAAACGACTGGCGACCGCCAAGTGCCCTGAGATCCACAAAGGTTTCGTGAACATGTAGTTGTCTAGAAATACAAACTTTGTTTTAATTAAAGAACGATAATCCATCAAAATTGTGTATGACAGTTATCTTAGTAAAATAATATGATCATCAACCCATTTTACTTAAAAGTAACAAATCGAGAAAGATAGTAGCATCTTAAATTTTGTCACATTCTTCTATCCACTTTTTTTTTCCTGTTCTTAGAAATTCTTCACTAAATGTTCCGAAAACGACCACTTGCAGTTCCAAGCAATTTTGCACTTCCATAGAGGTGATCAGCGTAGAGAAAATGACTACAATCGTTATGTTTAATATGTTCTCTTTCCAAGAAATACTGGTCAGTGCTGATATTACGAAAATGGGCGCTATGTGTTGACAATTGTCGATGAGCCATTAAGCAGTAAACGACCATTATAATTTTTTATCTAAATTTTCTCATTTTTTAACTATGCTCAAAAGTCGTCAGTGACTTTTACAAATTACACTGCTGCTGTGTGGCTTTAACATTCTAAACAGCGTGTGCTCTCTACAGAATTCGAATACATATGATATGAGTGTGCGTTGTATACTGTTCCAGATTTTTGAATTTGGTAAGTACACTCACGTTTGTGAAAATTGCAACACCAAGAAGGAATCGTCATAATTGAATGCAATTTAATACACAGTTGAGTGGTAGTAGTACAAATAAATGATTAAATGTTCAAAGCAAACAAACAAGAACAAGAGATCAGAATCAGTATTTTGTGTGGCCACCACGCGCCGCAATAAGTGCTGCTACACGACGTGGCATGGAGTCAAACAAAGTTTGAATGTCTGACTGAGGAAGAGCATTCCATATCGTTTGTACGCGTACCCAAAGTTCGTCTGCAGACGCAACAGGACGAGGATCACGAGCAAGACGCCGACCAATGACATCCCACACATGTTCAATTGGCGACATATCCGGGGAACACGCAGGCCAAGGAAGAAGCTGTACCTGCTGCGCTGCAAAGAAGGATTTAACAATCCGAGCAGTATGAGGGCGGGCATTGTCCTGTTGAAATACAGCGCCTGGCAAGCTTTGAAGGAAGGGAACAGCTTCGGGCTGTAGAACTTCACGGATATACCGGTTGCTGTTCAGATTGCCCACAATTCGTAGCAATTGAGATCGTCTATGATATGCTATGGCGCCCCAGACCATAACTCCGGGTGTTCGTCCACTGTGGCGTTCGATAATGCACTCCGGAAGGTGGCGTTCACCGGCATAGCGTCTGACACGAATGCGGCCATCATGGTACCACAAATTAAAGCGGGATTCGTCAGAAAACACGACATGCTGCCAATCAGCACGCCAGTCTCTATGCTGATTGGCCCATTGTAGCCGCAGGCGGCGATGGTCGTGCGTTAGGGGGATCCTGTATAAAGGAGTCCGTGCGCGCAGTCCACACTGCAGCAGACGTCTACGAATTGATGAAGCACACAATGAAACACCTGTAGCTATTGACCACAGTGCTGCCAATTGTCTAGAGGAAGCTGTACGGTCCGTCCGCGCCATGCGGACCAGGTGTCTATCATCGCGAGCTGACGTCACATTTCGGGGTCCACTCCCGGATTTCCGAGTTGTCCGACACTCGTCCGTCCACTGCTTCCAAACGCGCATCACTGTGCTGCTGTTACGCTGCACACGAGAGGCTACTGCACGATACGACAATCCAGCTTCACGAAGGCCGATGATTCTCCCTCGTTCAAACTCTGTAAGTTGTTCAAATCTCGCTCTCTTTCGTCGACGAGGCATAAGTACAGATTGAGTTAACGTTTACCACTAGCAGATAACCACCGATAACCATACACGCCTCGCTACAGCCGTCTATTTATTCGGATCCATCAGCCGTTCAGAGGGCGCTGCTCAGCATACGCATGCGCTACGGATTTGCAATTCTAATCATTTGCATATCATGCGCTACTTTGCATTACCTGAAAATTTCAGCTCACTCGCGTAAGTCCTTCATGGTGTTGCAATTTTCACAAACGTGAGTGTATAAGCATTTACTATAATAATTTTTGGTTATGTTTCGGGAATGAGATATTATTTCTAGTTTAATTACAATTTTAAAAAATTAACATATTGTGGAAGAAAAATATTTATCACTTCTCAAATTTATACGTTCTTTCAACTTAACTTTCTTAATCAAACTTGAAAATTCGTTCAATCAGGTATTAATACTTTCATTTTGGGTAAAATTCAATACGGAATTAAAACAAATAATAGTAATAAAATAAAAAAATTATACTATTGGTTAGTTATACCTCATGCCCTATTTCATTTATCTTTCACATTAAAACAGCTTAAACTCTGCCAAAGTGACAGGTATAAAAATAGTATCAGTTTTTTTAACAATCTCTGAAACAATTTTATTGACAATTTATATGATTAGTTAAAAAATGATGCTTCGGAAAGAATATATTACGTATCTTTGCTATAAATTTCTATTGCGAATGCACACTGTCACTTCTATAAAAAAAGTCCATCAGAAGAAATCCATGCCCAATAGCAGCTTCATATGGGTGGATATATTGATCAAGGATCTCGTCTCAATATCTCACACCGATCAAAGTTCCTCCATGAACATATACAGGTCAGTGTGACCACCGAGAGCGATCCCAACTCAAACCATTATTCCACCACCTCTGTAACTATGTCTTTCCACAATGTAGGATTGGTTGTATCTGGTGCGTTGCTCCCTCCGGATCAGCTGACGACCTGAATCACTCTCCAGTATGAACCTGGACTCATCTGTGAAAAGAAAAGACGCCCAGGGCCGAAAGAGCTAAATAACGGTCTCCCGCAGGTGATATAACTCTAGGTATGCCTGGAACATCTCTTCTAGACACAGAATCCTCGGATTCAAACCAATTCCATTAGTCGGTGGACCAAACTACGAGAGACATTGAGACGTCTAGCAGCATCAGCTTGTGACATCTCCATTTCCACCCATTTGATCTCTCACCTCCTCAACAAATCGAGCAAAGGCCTTCTAGACATTTATAGACTTTCCTGGATATTATCCACGAAACTGTAACAATAGCTGAAGATCAACTCTAGTGAATAAAAATTACAATTTTTGCATTTTATCCAACTCCTATATAAGTATTCATTTCTATAAAATAAGAGTGGAAGCTGTTGATTTTGCATATATTTTCTTAAACTTCGTTACTGCCGTGCATATGAACTGTGATTTTATACGCTACTGAAATTTTTGTAGTGGTGAGCTTTACATATTCCTTAACTTTTGGAAAGCAGTGTATTTAATATTATAGAAGTTTACCTTTTTAGAGGTTATATGGTAATAAAAATTGCTTTTAATTTAGATTTTGACATGGGATTGGTCGTTTGAATGGACCGATAAAAACGAGTGAATCAGGCTTATCAGCAAAATGTTTTGAATTGGTTCCAAAGTGAGGGTTTCTGGAAACTGTTCCGTTATTTCTACCTCCATGGTCACTATACTCCTTCACACGAAAGACAAGTGGCGCATTATGATGTAAATTTAAACATAAGCCTGTTGAAGCTTGGTCCGTGGAAATTTCCGCCTTGCCCGTGAATGTTTCACAAAACCTTAAAAACGGCCTCGAGAAGGTCTGGCTGATAAATAGAGCCAGGTTTTGCAAGTTTATCCAGTTCTGTAAGTGTTAAAGAAGCTAGTTCTATTCCGACACCCAAGTTTATTGTAGATTTGCGTTGATGTTGTTGTAATCACATCGTAACCTTAACGTAAGGGAAAGTAGTCTATTGCCATAAAGTTTGACTTGAGGATTTCGACTTTATCATTTTCAATTTAGTTTTGTAACATTCCAAACCGCGCCTAATAGTAATTTTATTGAATTTCCCTTTTCAATTTTCTCTCGCGTTTAAAAGTTAAACAGTACCAGACGTAATTAATCTTCAGGCAGCGTAGTTAATTTCTGTGGATAAACACTCGGTGCTTATAATTGGCAACCACTTTTGTACCTACCCCTGCAAATTAATACAACTATGGAGTTGAACCATACCCGTAAGCTCCGTATTATTCGACGTCTTCAAGGCCCACTCCGTATTAGGCGAGAGTGAGCAAGCAGGCTTGCGAGAAAAAATAGGGCACTGGTCCGAAATTTTGCCGGCTTCTTCTCAGTGGAAGAAACGGGCCATCTCGATTCTCTACGTAGTAAGAGGAAGTAGTGAAACCTAATGGTCTTCCTTTGAGCTGAACTCTGACGGAAGAACACCTCGGTGCGTGTATTTTATGCCACCAGATCCGAGGCTGACAAATTACAAATCTTAGGCAGTAGAAAAAAGACCTCGAGAAAAGCCGTAAAGAATAAGTAATATCAATTGACTTTACACTGTAGAAGTTTAAGTCTATTGCGCACATTATAAGTATGCAAATCACAACAAATTGATTCGTTTCATTGTGTGACAATGACTTTAATGCCCTGTGTGCGTGGCTCACTGTGTCTATAGTATAGAGAAATCAAAACGGAAATGCAATAATAATTTTTCCCGAAAAAGTAGTAACACAATAATAACAGTAATAACTTTAATAAAAATAGTAAATGAAGTAAAATAATAGTAATAAAATTGCTAGTGAGGAGCAATGAAATCATAACTCCGCATAAATTAATACAACAGTTTGGTATAGAAACGTTAGCTAGTATAAATAAATACTCTGGCGAGCTAATTATGTCATTCCCTTCTTCTGCTAGCTTCCACTTTGCTAATAACTCCTCGCTTTGCTTCCCTGTCTAAAGTGCTTGCGTCTTAATTTTAAGAATCAATGCAAGTAGCAGTTTATCGTCTTTCATTATGATTGAATCATAGAAATGTATCGGATTTCATTATGATCGGATAAACATCTATGGAGATGAATTTATATGTGTGAAAATAAAGATTGGAAATTCTTCAAGTTCATGTTTTGTAACCTTCATCTGTAAGCATTCACGACTACGACGACTGCAAGCTAATTCCTCCTTCTGTGCTCATCGAAATCATCACACTATAATATATATTTCTTATTCTACATTTATAGGATTTTATGAAGTTCATTTGAATTTCAATTTTCAGTCTTTGTGAAAAATTGGTTCTAAATTTCTTTCTTTATATATATGTATATATATCTCCATTTATGTACAACAATTCTCCAAAACTTTTTAATTTTGCGCGTCCTCAGATCACCTGCCGTGAGTATTTTACTTATATGCGTAATCAACAAATGAATTTTTTCAGTAATTTACAATTTTGGTAAACTATTAGTGTTAGATGCTGAAGTGATACGATTACAGTTATGTAATAGCTATCGAAAATGTGATCCTCAGTTATTGCTTTGGCATGAAATTCTATAATTACACGCTATAGTGTTTATAATAATATAACTACTGTACTTAACTCGCAAATTTCTTCCACTCTTGTAAATTTATTTTAGTTTTTCTAGCATGTGATATAAAAACTTATCATTTACGGTAACTGTCATGCACATGCTCGGTAAGAGGAAGCTACCAACCAAGCCCTGATGAAAGATCAGTTAAGCCAACGGCCTGCTCGTGTGAAAAAAAACTGTCTATCTGAAAAGCGGAGAGAAAGCAAAATCTGGCTACGAGAAGAAGAAAACGTGCTTCATGCGAGAAAGACGGAGGCTCGTGTGAAACATTTTTGAATTTATTATTTTTGTATTCCAAAGTTTAAAGTTAGATGTGTTACTATTAAAAACTGAAAGGTGAAATGTAATAGTTGTGCGTTTTTAATGTAATTGTGAAAAAAAATACTTTGTGAAAAGAATATCTATATATTTCAATAAAATATAGTTCATGTTATCGTCAAACCTGAATAAGTGTGCGAATTTTATTTCTGCGAATAGAGTCGACGAATAACATTCATAAGTGGATGAAAACGAACCCGAAGAGATGAATTGGTCAAGGATCATGACAGTAACAATATAAAATATACACCCAAATAGAAAAGTATACTATGCAAATAAAAAGAACATTATTGAAACTGATAAGTCTTTTGGAAATACCTAGTGTAGTTGCTTGCGTGCGGGTTCGATTAAATGCACACAGAACAGACTGAATATACACAGAACTGATGAAAGCTTGATAAAATTTATTTTACCAAAAGGAAACACTTTACAGCTCTGAAACCTTCCACAAAAATACTCGTACAGCTCTTCTCAGTATCTCAGAGTACAATCATTAAATATACTTCAAACTACTAAGAATGCTAAACATAGCGCAATGCAAAACGCACCTAAAAGGCCAAGCTCGCAATACGCTCAATACTCCGAAGTTAACTCTGAACTAAAAACTGAGACTTCTTTGGGTTTATATAGTTTTACTCCGACTGCCGAGAAATCTCAAGCACCTTCCATTTCTCGAAATTACTACTAGAAGTCATATAAAGGTTAAAGTATATAAGGGTTAACGTTACACATAATACGGTTAAAGTTACACATAGGGATCTATTTCAGTTATTCACTTAAAGTACTAATTATAGGTATACACTGACGAGACCAAAATGTTGCCAAGTTTGGCAATTTTCAGCGATTTTTCGCCAAATCTGGCCACAAAAATTAGTCGCTAAACCTTGGCGATATCTTACCAATTTAGAGAGATGACCAATTACTCAATGTTAAATAGACTTGCTTCTGTAATGTTATTTTTGCAGAGCTCGTGGCTTTCAAGCATCTTATGTTACATTATACAAAAATTGCTGCAATTTTCCCATATTATTTCACTAAAATTCTTTACATGTCTATAAAATTCGTAACAATATAGTAATATTAGTGCGTCTTTATGTATGCTTTTTAATATTGATCAATATTAAAAAAATATTTATCATATTGTTATATATTTATTTTAATACTATATATATCATTTAAACCGTCTATTCAGAAATAGTATACACAATTTTTAATAAAAAAGTGTATTTTTCCCTTCCTATTTTTCAAGATGTAAAATTAATAGGAAAAGGGGAGGGAATGCGCGAGTAAATATAGTAATTATAACTAACGTATAATTAAAATTTCGTCTCTCAACTTCGTTTCATTTATGCATTGACCTACCAGCAGCCAAGCGGTCGCTACACACCATTAGTTCGGTCCGAGGCTCGAATCCTGACGAACGGGGCTGTCTGTACAGGAGTATTCGTGGTTTTCTATATGTTTAACGCGGATGCGAGCCAGTTTCTCTTAAAAAGACCTCCACGAATGCACCCTCCCCTTAGGTAGATAGCTCTTGTGTGCTTTACCATAATCAAATAAACAAAATCAAACCCAAAGTATTTATACATTATAAAATGATTCCTTAACTTATTTATGTATATTTTAAGCATTTATTATTTGTTTTTTAAATGCTTTTATGTTAATTTACTATTATCCTTACAGAGGTAAAACAATAATTATATATACTTAAAATATCTAAATCTTTTTATATTTCGAATTCCTTAAAGTTTTACCTAAAAAATTATTTTCTACTTTACCTAGTATCTTGGGTCATTTTTTATTTATTTTTGTCGCTGCACAGCAGTAGAAATCCCATTTAGAAAACTGCTAAAGCCTGAATTTAATGCATTTTCTTTTGATGATATTTTAACCTCTTTGGACCAGATATATCAATAATTCAACAAGGGCGTAAACAAAAATGGTTAATTAACTATGGCAAAGACCCTGAGGGATGCCTACCTGGATACAGAGGGGTATTTTCATGGGTACCTGAAGAAAAACCTCTTTTGCAGCGCTATTATGTACGAAAAAAAAATCCGAAAATTCCTATGTTATTAGCTCGCTACGCCCTTGGGAATCGAACTAATCCAGAACTTGAAACATCCTTTGAGAAATTAATAGATTTTCATTCCATCGTTTGTTTTCACATTTTAGAATAGATTTGTATTTCCCTTAAACCTTAGGCACTGGTCTATTATACATAGGAAATAATAACATTTTTCTTCGCTAAAATTTTTATCATCTATAAAATAATTTTTATGAAAATCTTCATGGTTGTAATCGTGATCTTAGAGAATATCTTGCCAATAATCTCATGTTAATAAATATTCATACTCGTCATCTGTAATTTACAACATTTTCCGAATCAAAATTATCCTTGCTGCATTTCCTTTACGGAATTTAAATCAAGCTAAATCTAGACTTTCATCTGTGTTCTATACCAGCGGTTCTCAATCTTTTGCTAAGGCCTACAATCTAAACAAAAATTGAAAAACTTTGGTACCACCACTACATTTTACAATGATTATTTTTCTCAATAGAAATATTAAAAAAAATATATTTGATATTTGCACAACTTATTGGCTATTTGTATTAAATATGCACACATGAAAAAATATATTAGATTCAAAATTGGTTATCAATTTAAATATTCATATTTTAATCATTCATCATATTATCAAAATCTTAGTTGTAGGTAATATTTTAATTCTAAAATTTAGTGAGAAATTTGGACCTGTTTAAGAGAGATCAGTTTCTTTATGTCTGGTCTTATTTCATTTAGTTTTAACCGTAAATTAGGGTCCACTTTTAATTTTGTTCTGTATTTATTTTTGGAAGAACAAAATGGAAGAAAATCCTTGTTCATGCATATAGAACATCTAGTATCTTTTTTTTTTGTGCAAAAAAAGGCTATAAAAATTTAATATCTTTATTTGAAACGTCTTCAAATTATTTTTTGGGTTTCATGCAAAAGTTACCGAGTGTGTTATTTCTGAAATCTTCAGTTAAAATTTGATCACAGCAAAATTTCTATCAATTGTTCTTTTTCTTCACGTGATAAAATTTCAGATACATATGAACAAAATGGATTTCTAATCTAATTTTCGTTTTCATAATCCTCGGGAAAGTACATGTTGAAATTATTTATTATTATTATTATTAAGTGGTAAAAAGCTTAAAATATTATTATCCAGTGCTTTGGTTATTAACTCGATTTTTTAATTGCATTTATTTTATCTCTAATGGTAAACAAATTAACACTTTGTCCTTGTAATCTAAATGTAATTCATTTAACTTTCCAAAAATATCAGCTAAATATTCAAAACTCGCCAACCATAATTCACTAAACAAAAATTTTTGCAATTCAAATTTTGAATCACAGAGGAAATTTGAATTTCGGATCGAAGTTCAAAAAGACGATTTAAAAATCTGCCCCTGGATAACCGCCTTACTTCGTAATGTAATAAAAGTGTTTCATGTTCACTGTCCATGTCTTGGCATAAAATCGTAAATATTCTTAAATTTAAAGCTCGGCATTTAATAAAATTAACAATTTTTACAGCTTGAGTCAAACGATTTTCAGTATTTCGGGGATTGTTTTGCTTACTAAAGCTTCACGATGAATGGAGCAGTGAATAAGGTTGGTTTCAGATTCAGTATTATCAGACATAAAATTGTCAATTAATGGGAAAATTTCATTTGCAGCTACTCTATCACGAAGAGATTCAAAAAACAAATGCTCTTCGGCAATTCGTTTATCTTCTTCGAAAATTACGTAAACTAATAATTGAACAATTATATCAGTTATATCAGTTATATCGTTATATCAGTACTTTCATCCAACTGCAACGTGAAATACTCGCTATGTTTTATTTTTTAAATAAGTGTCTCTTTTACGGAATTTGCCATTTTATGAATTTGTGGACTTAATGTATCATTTGGTAACGAAATATTATTGAGTTCATTAACCGCTTTTCTGTTGAGTAATGTTAAAACGATAAGTTTAGCTCCTGGCAATGTAACGTTTTCTCCAACAGTGTGAGCCTTCCTAGTCTTGGTAATTCTTAAGCTTACTAAGCAACTAGCTTCCAATGAGGTAACAAAACCTTGCATTACCTGTTTACTATTTTTGAACACCGATAATTTCATATTAAAACATTCTTCAGATTTATACCTTAAACTGGCAAACTTAGATTCAAGATGTCTTTTAAAAAACAGTGGTTACATATTTTGATTGGAATAATAGTTCACCGCAAACAACACACTAAAGCTGAGGGTTCATTTCATCTCCATTCCAAGTAAATTCAAATGATAAGTAACTTTCATTATATTTTCTATAAACAATTTTTTCTTTTCTTCTCAATATTCTTAGTGGTAGTAGATTGTCCTGGATACATCACATGTGAATCATCACGTTTCCATTTAGTCAATCTTAGCTAATTTTCCATTTGAAAACCTAGGTTTGTTTCATTATTTTTTCACAAATATTTAAATGTACAATATATTACGAGTTCTTCAGAAACAAACGGTGATATTCTCAAATCGCTTAGAGAAGTAAGGCATACAAAGCAACAAGAAGAAAAAATACCTGCTATTAACGACAACAGATCGACGTAAACAAATCTTCTAATTGAAAAATAGAGCGATATGAACCTGGAAATAGTGGCGACATAAAGTGTAAACATGCTAATAAATTGATCAGCTTTTTAGCGTTAATGAAATACTAGTATCTTTTTACAGGATCTTAATTTTTATTTCTTATTAAATACAGCATCTATTTCTAACATTCCCTTTAAAAACATCATTTATGACAAATTTTCTTATGTTATTGCTGTCTTGTTATTTCCAAAAGAATATTTGTGATAATAAAAACGGATTATTTTGCTAAAGTCTATGAGTGGCTATTGACCTTGAACCAAACTCAGATCGCATCAATTTACGAATGTTAGCGAAAAACCTTAAACAGGATGTTGGGGTATTTAATTTTTTAATTTAATAGTCAAAAATACTTTGTTTCTTTGCGTACCACCTATTTTTTTCTAGCTTACCACCGGTTGAGAATCGCTGTTTTCTACCAATTCAAATACACGCAAGTTACACATGATTCCTTTCAAACGTTTTTTAAAATATCCATACTGTAAATTTAGCAGTTGTTCTCACAAGCAGTTTATTATATTTACTATTAAAAATAAAAAGTCATTCATTTACTTTTCCATACTACATAGATTGTACTTTTTAAGTTGTTATCGTAATATTTCGCAGTTCAGAATGTTAAATTAATTTTTGCATAGTCTAGTGAACCGGTTTATTTTGCATTATCTATCAAAACTCGTTAAAACAAATACTTTTTTTTCTAATAGAAATCAGAATGATTTACAGAAAAAATCTGAAATTTTGAAATGCTGTGGCATCATTAAAAACTAAGCTTGTTCAATCATACGGTTAAATATGTTTGAACTTCAGTTAGCATAAGTTTACTTTTGTCAGATGCGATTTCTTCTACTCATTGCTTTTTGAAGATTCAAAAGAAAAAATTCAATGCTTCTTTAATCGTCAAAACAAAACAGAAAGTAGTAGTCAAACTGCAACACTCAATCTTTAAACATCCACAGTTAGCTTAGAAATCGTCTTTCCACGACTTGCGACCGATTACAGAAGTAGGAAAGTAATTGAAATTGTAGAAAAACATTTATTTGTTGAAATTTTTTCGAACCGCACACATACAGATAGACTCAGAAAAAAATGTTCTTTCATAGGATAATCATCGCTTCCTACAACTATTCCGCTTCTTTTTTCTAACATGCCTTGATCATGAGGCAAAAACCATTGGGCATAACCAAACCTATTACAGTAGATGGTGACATTTACCTCCTTTAAAGGCCATACCAATAAAAATAACCCATGATGTCTTGCAAAAAGAAATAATGCTTAAACATGGACGCTTTTCTCATTTTCAAAATCATTAGCCATTATTTTGCACTTGAAAGGAGGAGATCAGAATTTAAAAAAGGAACTGAATAGAGACTTGTAGTCCTTTCACATGTTAGTTGCAGTTTTCAAGTTCAATTTTACTTAAATATCCCACGCTTCAAATTTTTAAGTGACTGGTGAGTTTTTCATTACTTTTGTTGACAGTCCAGCCTTTCAAGAACGATATAAGTGCACATGGAAGGATGCATTTCTCATAAAAGCGCTGTGAAATGTGAAAAGAATGGAATGTATTTCATAACCATCAAATCTTGTTGATTGCTAAACTTATAAATAGCACATTTTAGAACATGTGTGTATAGTACGGAAGCAAAACATTTAACAGTTCTATTAATGATATAAAAAATATTAAAAACAGGCATTCAAAAGGATTACACGTGTATAATACACTAAATGCAATACACGTGCTGTTTTTCTTTAAAAAAGATATTTTTACCTCCCCCTCATCCTATATACAGAGGTAAGCGAGGTAATGTTTTCGGTTCAAAACTCCGGTACGAAGTTTCCATTGAATAAACACGAATTAGGGTCCTACAACACGTTTTTACTATTTTTGGAATGATGTCTGTACGTATATGCGTGACGATTTTTTCGTCTTCTGTAGCTCTTATATAAACACTCCATAAATTTCAGTTTTCCGCATTTTAGATTTCTGCATTGGTATTAAAAGTTGGTTAGATTTTAGGTAGAATTAGGCAGCTGGAAGTAGTACTTTACATGAAACCTGTAACAGTTTTTAATGGACAATAGAAAGCGATATTTTAATTGAAACCCATCACACATTTTATTGAAAAAACTGTATTAAAATGTAATCCAAAACTTTTTTTGGATCTAATTTTACTTGGATTACCAAGACTTCTCTTTCGAAGAGAACAACATTTTAGACTTTGACTGAGACTGATTAACCGGAAATGATACTTTACTTGAAATACTGAACATAGACTCTTTTGCAAAAAAATCGAAGCACCAAGAAGGACTTTTGCGATCGTGACGAAATTTGATATGCAAAAATATCTTGATCGAACTTGCAAATGATCAAAGTTTCAAGGCAAATGGGCAGGAACTGCGATCATAACGCGCATTTCTAGTGCGCAATTTTCAAGGTATAAAACCAGTAACAGAGGCGGAAAATGTATCTTTTTGTTGTTGTTGCTGCCATTGTAATTCTGTAAAGAAACAACTAAAGATGCCATTACGACGATATCGAAGACCTTACAGACAACTAAACGACTTCGAACGTGATCGCATTGTAGGATCGTGAAACTGGGTAGTCATACCGAGCAATAGGCCGCCACCTGCAGACACTGCTGTGCAAAAATGTTGGCAGCAATGGTTGTTATAAGGAAATTGCCGACGAAATGAAAACTCTGGAAGGTCAAGGAGCACAAATGCGAGGCAAGATAGGATGACTGTTCACCAGGCCTGAACCGCCCCAACGGTATCATTGTCAACTATTCCAGCCACGTCTATACCTCCCCCAGTGGGTGTAATGGCCAAAGAACCTCTATGTAAAGAAGGAAAGGCTCCATAGACGTAATGTAAACCACTTTTCTGCAACGCCGCTACAAAGAAAAGGAAACATTCGCCAAGAGATTTGACGACGGAATCTGTTGGCGAGAATTTTCCCTCTGTGATATGCCGGTTCTTTGGTACCTAGCCGACATTTTCCCCCTCCGCGATAGGAAATTGAGGAACACGGGTTAAGATGAATCGTTCTTTGACTTGTCGCGATAATTTAAACTCGGAAATGATGAAATATTAAGTGAACTTTCACTGGCTGTTGAACTTCCATTGTCCATATCGCTACTTGAAACCAAAGAATCTATTCTTTGTTTAAACTCTTGCTAAACGTAACGGTCGAACCTATCCAACCCAACTTCGACATTCAGCTTCGAGCTTTGGCGCTTTTTGGCGACAGATATTTCACGCATGCGCATTGTTTCCCTTTTCGTTGGAAGGGAGCTACTTCTGCTTCTGCGAAGTTTTCCTTCTTAACAGTATATATTCTTTGTAATGGCAGACTGCACATTGAGTTGACTAGTGTCAAGCGAATTTCGCTTACTGCGCATGCTTGATGGTGTACTTTGGCGCGGGGAGAAATATTGACGACTGAGCAACCCTACACTAGCTTATCGCGATGTCCATTGCTGTCGAGTTTAGTCGAGCGATGTTTACAATTACAATATTGTGGAACTTTGTTGACTCGTTATTTTGGCGTCCATACCGATAGCATTTGCTTAATTTTCTAATATATGTTTCATTTAAATTTGGGCTAATTTACAGATAACAGTGCATTTAATATTTGTTAACATATGTTGCGCGCAATAATTCATTATTTAATTTGTTTGCATATTATGGTAATTTCTGTAATTGAGTAATGTGAACTGGATTTTCTCGCTTAGTTTGTTAACGTAATTTTGGCGCTTTTATTTTCTTATTTCAAAGAATTAAATAAACAGGATTAAGGAATTGTAAAATATTTCAATGTTTTTTACAAACACTTGCTATATTCTTCCGTGCTTCTTTATGTATGTACGAATGGAACGTATGGTAAATCCTGAATTGTTTTTATTCCTTAAAAGTATAATCAATAAATTTTCAACTACTTTTTCTGAACGAAAATTCGTACAGTTCCAAAGGAATGTGAAGAATTTCATAAGTATTACATCTTATGATTTGAATGAAAACACTGGTTCCCATTGTATCATTAATAGTTAAATAATTAATTACATCTCCTTCCTCTATGCCTGTATTAATTTTTCCATCGGATTATTTATCAATAATTTCTGGTAGACTTAGAAATAAGGAAAGGTTTTTCATATATAAGCTCAAAGGAACAGAAATTTAATTGAAGTGATGAATTATTGGAATAAATTTTAGTCACTATTTTAAGCAGTATTTTAAGTCAATAACTTTAAATAAAGTTATTTAGAATTCTACTGAAGTAAAAAATATGTTATTTAGATCTCTCCCTTGGTACCGTCTACCATCTCACGGCGCTTGTCTGAAGCGGGGTTACGCTCACAGAAGCCGTTTAAGACGTTTGCCTTTAGCCCCACAACTTTGGCGGAGTCCTCTGGAGCGGTGTCGCAGCCTATCATCATAGCTGCCACCAGACTGGCATTGTATAGTGTTCAGCGACGAATCCCGCTTCACTCTTGAAGCAGATGACCACCGTGTTCGTGTCTGGAGAGGACGGACCCAGCGGTCCCAATCAGTCTTTGTTTTACAAAGGCATACAGCCATAACCCCTGGTGTGATGGTGTATGGCGCTATTTCTTATGACAGCAGGTCATCTTTAGTCCTCCTCCGTACATCTTTAACAGCTCAAAGGTATGCTGATACCCTCCTCTCCAGCACATGAGCAAAACGTACAGATTATTCACTAACGCATAATCAGATTTGTGTAATTCAAGATCAGCTCGCGGATCCTGTTAGATTTTGCTATAATATTGCAAAGATGGTCAAGATAATTAGCATCAATTTCTAGTTTAATCCGAAAAAGTAAAAAATTAGCAACAAGAGTGGTAATATAAAATAACCCATAGTATTGTAGTTTCAAAAATCAAAGAGTACTCCAGCTGCATGTGCAAAAAATTTAGATATGGACATAAATGCATATTCCTAGAAACATCTAGTAAGTATTGGCCAATCTGTGAAATAAAATTAGAAGAGAGTTCGGAGGAAAAACAAGTTGATTTTAATTGCAGAGCACAGGGTGAGAATAACAAAACAGAATGTTTTATATTTGCTTTCAGTAGTTAACAATTTGTTCATTTTTTTCTTTGTAAAAAATGAAGTCTGTTGTGTAAAGGTGCAATGAAACCAAGAAATTGGTTAACCAAAATTAGCCTACTCCTTTTCATCATTACATAAGCTCACAGAATCAGAATACTACAAAAAAAAAGGATATCTTATGAAAAGCAATTCGATCAAATAAAATCATAAGGCAATAAAAATACAAAATAGCGTTAACCTATTTTGCTATTGTTTTTACATTAAAATGTATAGCAATCGTATTAAACAAAAATTTAACATTATTTTTTTAATATAGCTAAAGTAGATTAGTGACCTTTTTGAATTTTTTCATCTTTAGTTCTACTTAGTTCTCATAAAAAGAGTCATAAAATGAGCTTACCATATCTTCAATGCAATGCAAAAGTGACATAAAGAACTCAGAAAAATAAACAAATAATTTTCGACTATTTTGTAGTACTTTTAGTTTTTAATACCTTACACGTAATTCAATTTTTATGAAGTCTGTGACCTAGTTATAAATAAACTTGGGATGTTTGCAAAGGCTGAAAACATTTTCAATAATTTATTACGCAAATAATACAATTTCGAAATGAAGCCTATGCTATCTGAAAAAGTATGCATTTTACACATCATATTAATGCAAAGGTAAAAGTTTACAATTGGGTGCCCCTTATTTTTTCGCGATTCTGTTTTGACGCCAAAATCGGCGCCAATAACACACAATTTCAAGATGGCCGCTACACAAAACCAAAACAAGAAGTCAAAGAATTTCACAAACTCCGTGTCCATGTACACATCGACCTATTTTCACTTAAAAAAAAATCAGAGAATTGCACAAACTAGTCACTGCACATTGCCTTGACTTTGTCCATGTGCACATCGATTTATTTTCAATTAAATAAATCAAGAAGCTAAAACCATGTTAAAATTCTCATGGTAACCAGAAATGGGGTTTCATCGCCAAAACTGAACAAAATGTTTCGCCAAAAAACAAGGGGCACCCAATTCTACACTAGAGACAATGCAAAACCTGTCCAGCAGGCGGAGAGAATTTGCTGTAAGATACGAAGTATGTTTATTAAAATATCCGCTGATGTCCTTCGATTTAAGTAAATGCAAGAATTTTTTCAGAAGCACATAAACAATCGTTTTTACATTTTGTCTTTTGTTAGAAACTGAAAAATAAAGTTCGTTGCTATCAAGGAAGAAATGTGAAAAGTACTCGTATATGGCACGATAGATATTACCATGTGCATATGAGTCACACATCATTAACAGCGTGAGTTTTTTTAGTCCAAAGGCTCAATTTGCCCAGAAGGACTATTAATTTCGTTTTGGCATTTTGCGTCGATTCACTAAAAGCGTTGTTTCACTTTTCAAATTGTTGCCATCAAATATTATCTACCTGTATTATTAAAGAAATTAAATAATGAAGAATCGCATAAAGATATATATGTTTCTATCATTGTGATAAAACAACGATACCTAGAGCCATCAAATTTTGAATATTGAACGTTTTCACCTAAATATGGGCATCTGGAAGCCCAAATTTGAAATTTGGAATTTGTTTTATTATCGATTTCATATTTTGGAATACTTTAAGGAATTTTTGATCAGCAAACTCAAGGATTTCGAAGGGAGCAAGGGCAACATTGTACAGAAAAAAAAAACATTTTTATCTCCAGCGCCTGAAAATCGGAAATTCTAAAGATTCTGCTGTTGAACTGAGTTTTAGGGTTTAAGTGCGAAGAACATGATATTTAATAAATAAAGGTAACACACAAAACATACAAAAAGCCCCTTTGGACGTAATTTAAAATCTGAAACCTTTCAGGTTTTTTTTAGTCCAAAGGGATGTAGTCCCGAAGGACTATTACTTTCGTTTGGGCGTTTTGCGTCGTTTCACAAAAATGTCCGATTCACTTTTCAATTTAGTGCTTATGTTTCTTTGTTGGTAATTGAAGTTGCATTGGGTTGGCTATTAGAATTTTTGGAATTGTACTGTGTTGGTTCTGGATGGATTAATGGAATTGTATTGGGTTGACTATTGGAATTATATTGGGTTGGTTTTTGTGTTCGTATTGGGTTTAGTTTAATGTTTGTTTCGTTCGGCAAGTTATTATATTATTAAGCAGGATCCCTTTGGACGTAATCTAAAATCTGAATCCTTTCAGATTTTTTTTTTTTTTTGTTATTTTCAGGAAGTGAAACTGATACGTGTTCTTCTCTGGAAGCACTTAAATTACTGGCAAGTCAAAATTTGATGGTACGGAAAGAGGGTTGGAAGATCCTCGGATCCGTCCTCTGGGGATTCATTAAACCTGATATGAAACTTCCCAGTTGTCGCTGATGTAAATCGGTGTCCTCCCCCTTGTGGTGCACCTCGGCCACATTCACTGTGATGAGATGGCTAAATGATCGATGGGTATTGGCCATTCACAACGAATGCAGGAAATTTGTAAGTATCCATTCATTTAAAACAACGTGTAATTCACTTTGTATAATAAATTGCTGAAAGCTTTCCTACGATCTGTAAATAACGTACATTACCATTATTATAAACTTACATACACTTCAGCTGATGAAGTGAACCATAAATTCAAATCAACAAAATACCATATGCTACAAAATAAATATACAGTAAAATCAAGAGCAGCTTCAAGAGAATCAGTATTCTCTATTTTCGTTAAAAAAATTTGATAATTTTAATTAACATTTTTAGTTAAATCAAAAGAATAATACTCATTTGAGCTAAATATAAATAGCCACAACAGAAAACTGGGCAAATTACGATAGTTCTTTTCCTTTTCGTTTTTTTAAGGTTGTAAATATTTTGCTCGGTAGATAGCTATTTTATAACAGTAAAGCACTCGAGCGCTACCTTGCTTGGAATAGATTTCTAAATGAAATTGACTTAGATTTGCATTACAGCGAGAAATCACCAGAATTTCTAATATAAGACAGTAGCTGAATCCAAGACGAACTATAGAAATCCAAAAGAACTATCTTAGGATAGTCTCTAAGACGACCACTTCTGAAAGTGGCTAATATTTCGTAGAATAGATATAAACTTTGCTATTTAACATGACCTCTCTAGCCCGACCATCTTCAAAACGTTTGGAATCATGGCTGGCCATCTTAAAGTTTAATAGTAAAGACCGTTTACTATTACTAGTACAAAAAGCACAACGCTCTTATCTAGCATGATTTTCTAGAGTTCGTCATTTTTATAGAGGATTAGCTAGCTCAAAAATCCAGTATTTAATGATTCGGTATACTAGATATTCGACAATTTTCGGAAAGGCTTGACAGGTACTTCAACCTTTTGCTGTTTTCAATTAGTCTTTTGTTTAAAACTTCATATATATTGTTTGCTTTCCATACATATCGCATATCGTTTGCTTTTCATACATATCGTTCGCTTTCGATAACTTTATTTACTTAAAATATTTTCAAAAACTCGAGAAAAGTGTTGATATGCGAAAACATCTGACTTTAAGAATTCATTAACAGCTGCGTATTTATAGCCATTTTGTACCAGTCGTAAAACAAGTTTTGAAAAGCTTAGCCATCCCGTCTATTATAAGCTTTTGAACAATTGTACACTTTACAGTGCTTCACTTAAAGATACTGGAAATTATTACTCTATCACACCTTCCAACAAAGTTAAATGCTTTCACGCAACTTATGGATCAAAGGTGCATTCAAGGCTTTAAAAGGAGGTATAAAAATTCGTCTGTGAAATATTTATTAAACTCTTAGCTTTCATTTCAGCTGATAGAACCAATATCCTAGGTTACAACTGCTTGGAACTGTCCACAACGAAACGTTACAAAATGCTTGAAGAAATTTGTACCAAAATACCAAGAAACAAAATTCTATCGAAGAAGGCAAAATTATTGATTATCCAAAGACCATTCACTCTGAATTATTGAAAATATTTGAAAGTCTACTTTCGAACGATCCATTTATAATGCTTGAAAAATGAAATTGTCGAATGAGGTGAAATTAATGAAAATAAATCAATTATGAAATGTCTTCATGACTCAAAGTGAGTTGAGTCCGTATTTAGCAAACGATATGGACAGCGACGGAGAAAAAGCATATTCAACTAAGATCACTTGGCGTTCAACTCAGATTACATGGTGAAGTGCTCAATAGATTGATATTCAAAATTAAGCAAATTTTAACATTTGGCCTATTATCTCCAGAACTGATGGACAGATGCTAATGGAATTTAGTTCTTCATATCAGCTTAAAATTTTGCAAAGTTTTCCATTGATATGCTACAAAAAGTATACTGTTTAACAGCCCTAGGCTGTGTGTAAGGATGAACGCCGCTGGAAGGTCTAAAGCAGAGGTTGTAAGATCCAACAGAAAAGAAGATTAGTAAGAAGTATGATCTCTCTAACAGTCATGCAATTCTCACAACGTGACTTCTTGCTGGAAATGAAGCACGTTATGAGTTCCTATGATAATCTGCCCTACTCCTACAGCAACGCTGTTTTCAGGTCTTGGAGGTTTCAAGAAAGGCGAGCTGCAGTCATCCTCCCAAGAGCATCCCAGATTTGTTCTACGAGGTTTAGGTCTCCAGATCTAGTAGGGCTATTAATTCGATTAATTACACCAGTTTCCAGAAAATCAAAGGTAAGGTAAGGTAAGGTCCGATACACCAGTCGAAAAATCCGATCAGAAATCCACTCTAACAACATGTTTTGGCTCTAGTGTAGAATTGGGTGCCCCTTCGATTGGCGTCAAATGTTGTTCAATTTTGGCGATGAGTAACTTTGTTTTAACCTTATATGACGTCATCGTGCTTCTGAGGTTTTTAAGTGAAAATAAATTGATATGTACATGGACAAAGTCAAGGCAGTACGCAATGCCGAGTTTTTGCAATTCTGTGATTTTTTTAAGTGAAAATAGATCGATGTGTACATAGGAACCGAGTTTGTGCAATTCTTTGACTTCTTATTTTGTTTTTGTGTAGCGGCCATTTTGAAATTGTGCCTCCCTGGAGCCGAACTTGGGGTCAAAAAAGAATCGCCAACAAGAGGTACCCCAATTGTAAACTTTTATCCATATTTTCAGTAGAGTGCGAGAGTCTTTCGGTTGAAATTTGATTTAAAAACATATCTGAACTTCCTGCTCTGCCTCATACAAGTGACTTGTGGGTTAGCTGTCAGTGATTATCAATGTGTCAGTCACTAATGACTAGCAGCCTTGACAGGAAAGTTCGTTCGTTATAGGAAAGTTTCTGAAAGAAAGTCCAACCCTTTCGTATGAAAATTTAATGTCGTTCGATTCAGTTGTTATTTAAAAAGTGTAAATTTTCTTCACTCTCCCGACTGGTGATCTGACCATTAACCTGCAGGTTACTAGTAACCAAAGTTTTGAGAATCCTGCTATATGTTAAATTGATTTCAGTTTAAAAATTAGAACTAAAGTTACTATATTACTCTATAGCTATGGCCAGTATGTTGACAGCCAGTGGTCTTCAACGCATTAGTTACCTGTAACTAAAAGCCTTGATGGTCACCATTGACTTCCATTTTGGTTTAATAATCTATTATATAGATTCACTGTGTATCTCCACACTAATGAATAACGCTTGAGTCTCCACTGACCAATGTTGAAGATCATCTTCGGTTTTATTTTATTATTACGAATTTTGTATTTATTTAGATATTTTTAGTAGAATTATAATTAAAATCGCTTTATTTCCGCGTGCAATGCAGCGCGAGACATATTTTAAGAGAAAGCTACGCCGGAAAAATAAAAATACAGGAGACCGTGCATTTAGTATTTAGTAAATAAATATCTCGTAATTGTTGTTGCCATCCAAAAATCGAGAAAATAGATTTTGCCAGAATGTTCTCGTGAATAATTAAAAACCTTATTAAAACCGAATTAAAACACCTCAGTTGCTGTCGTTTTAAGCGAACTTTTTGCTTACTTAATTCTGTTATTGATTGTAGACAATTCGCTGTAAGATTGTAGCGAATTCTCTGTAAGACATCTCGTAATTTATATTTAAATTTAATAAATGTAATTGACTACTATGTTAGCTGTAACCGATTCCATCCTCTTATTGATTTTCAGACATCTCTAGACGCCGAAAATGCTAGAACTACCTCGCGCGACCAATTGAAAGCTATAAAAAGCCCGAGAGAGAACATCTCAGCTCAGTTCTTTAATTAGCTGCTGTTGTTATTGTTGCGATTCGTTGTAATGAATCCGCGTGAAATGAGATAAATCAGATTAGCTTTCTCTTTAAATGTGCTGTGAATTGCATTCTATTTAACTTATTTGCGTGCTACTGATTATTACTGCCTGATATTGTAAATATTGGTACGAATATCTCACAGGAAAATTACAACGTTTTTTTATATTTCTTTTGATAAGAATAAATTTTATTAACATATTATCGGACTTGTGCATTCAATATATTACGAACGCCTACGCATGCAACATTACTCTAATAAGTAAATGTTTTGATTTTAATATTTAATTTACAGTACGTTTTACTGGTACTTTTTGTGAATATTTGAGGTACTCATTACTTTAATTAATAAAAAATATTGTTTCTGTTCAACATGGTCTAACTTATGAGGGCTATCTGCTGGTAGAAGGCCTTCGTAGAAGGTTTCCTACGGAAAACCGGATAATTTGAATGTCATTGATTCTTTAATATCTCATGCGAGTATTTTTTGTTTATTAGCACAATGCGGTGATGACTTTCCAAAGTATTTTTTGAATATATTGAATTCTTTTTAAATTCTATTGATATTTAGATGACTTTAATTGATGGCCTTATATCCTTCTGGTACGTTGGCAAGGAAACGATTACCTGTCCCAGGATCTCGTTTCAATTTTGTCAACGTCTGCTGGACTCTTTTCACAAATTCTTCATGTTTTGACAGCCAAATACCGAAGGCAATGAAGAACTGATACCTGCTATTAAATATTTTCTTTGCAAAATAATCACTTCTCTATTTTACTGTCGAATTGTTTCATGGTATTCAAACGTATTCATTAGTGAGGTCTTTCGCAGAACTGTGAAAGAAATCTGTTAAAGGTATGCTCCATATAAAAGTAATCTCACGCATATATTGCATCTCATAACAATTCATTACTGAGAAACGTAAAAGAACATATTCGTCAAAAGACTTGTAATTTAAGTGATCATTCATTCATTCCCATGAAAAAATAGGGCGTATTACATTAGGCTTTAAAAATAAGTCCTTTGACAGTTTGATGTTTTACAGACTACCAATTATGCGTTTTTTATGAGTAAATCTTGCAGTAAAAGTAGATAAACAAGTGTATCTCAACAAACATTAACTACATCTGGTCCAGGCAGTTCATTAAAGAAAAGAAAGAAAAGCCAAAACTGAATTTTAATTAAAAACCAGGTATAATAAATGAGTTTTCTTACTTAATATTATCAAATGCTGATCACTATAAAGTCATATATTTTATATGCTTTGATTCAACTCAATTCTTCTGCTTGTTTGCTTGTTTGGAACAAATTTTTAAATTAATTTCTGACTTCTTTCTATAGAACCGATTGTCTTGAAATATTCCACTTCCGTAGCACAGAATATCCTCGAAATGTCTTATTTAAGTGGCAGTATCTCGGGATATACTTAAGATATCCTGAGTATATTGATTCTCAGATGTCCTGTTGTAATTTAACATCCTAAGGATGTCTTATCTAAGTCGCTATATCTCCGAGATATACGAAAATGTCTTGAAGATGCTGACTCTCAGATGTCTTGAGGACTTCGCCATTTTCACATCCTGAGGATATTCATACTGCATTCTCCTGATGACTTCCAATGTAAAACATTCTGAGGATGTTTATCCTCAATTTTGGCAATTTTGGTTTTAATAATTTGGAGATATGAAAACCTGCACGTTCTTTAATTTTCATACGTATTTTGCTTTTTAGGGGTTATTTCTAAATATTGCTCAATAAAAAAATATTTATATCTAGGTTAGATCCGTTATTTCGTCATTAGTTTTAACTGCTGCTTTTCTAGCATTTTAAAAATTTAGTTTGGCATGGACTTTATTTTAGCATGAAATTTATTTTGGCATGAAAGATACTTAAAACTAAATAATTAGTTTTTAAATACCTTACTAAATTCTAAATCCCATATATTTTATACAAAAAATTGTTTAAGTTATTTACACAATTACTTTCAAATTACAAATATTATTATAAGTACAGACAAAATTAGAAAAGTAAAAAAAAAAATTTAAATTACAGCACTGAAACGTACATTACTGATGTTATTGAATTACAGTCGTGCGATAGTTTTGCTGTAGAAATAATTCTCTCTGATGATCGTCCTCGGTTCTAGACATGTAGTCTTCTGTAGAGGTGGTCGCCTCAGAGAAATAATGCTTAATATTTATTTATATTCTCAGAAATATTGGTCACTTCCAGAGGTAACTGCTTTTAGAGGTGATGCTCTATACATTTATTTATTAATATTTTCAGAAGCCAATATTTACTTATGTTCTCGGAAATAATGATTGTTACAAATATATTCATTGTATACCGTGGAGGTAACGCTTTACATTTTAATGAAAATGAATTCATCATTGCTTAACAACAATTATGTCACCATTCATTAATTTATAAAATATAGAAAAAACTAAAACTAGTACAGTTTCTGGTACAAACTGGTACAAGTCCTCTAGAACTATATACTTTCGTGCATTGCATATTTTAATAAGCGTGAGTGAGTACATATTTATTTTAAAATAATCATCAAAGCATTTCGACCTTTACACAGTTGGATACTAAAACTATAATGTTACAAATGAACAATTTTCTGGATTTTTTAAAATAATTTACCGGAGTTTAGCGGTTTTCAAAATTCTTTCTGTTTTCAACTCTCATACGATTACAAATAAGTTCAGATATTTAAAGCAAAAGTTAATATGTCATTTTTAGTAATTTTATGAATAATGATGAACTGATTCTTAAATCAAACAAAATTTTAAAGGCATTGAATGTAAATTGACGTCATCGAATATTTCGGAAGACCTTGGAAAAAAATAAATAAAGAGATATTTCATTGCTACGCTTTCTACTCTCAGAGGTGCTGATTTTGCTTCTTAATTACTTTTCCGTTTTCTTTGAATTGTAATGAACAAATAAAATACATACAAATAAAAGAAATCTGAAAGCTTTCAGATTTTACAATTACGCCCAAATGAGTTTTTTTAACGTTTTGAGTGCTACTTTTATTTATTAAATGTCATATTCTTCTCACTTAAATCATAAAATTGAATTCAACAGCAATATCGCAAAATATTTAAAAGAGCATATCTTTAGAATGCCTGATACACAGTCTCACACGCTGGAGATAAAAATGTTTTTTTTTTCGTATACAGTGTTGTCATTGGTCGCTTTGAAATCGTTGAGTTTCTTAATCAAAAACTCATAATTGCTTTATATATGAAAATATGAAATATAGAATATAAAATAGGTACAAATGAAGTACAAAATATGAAATAGATAATAAAACAAATTCCAAATTCGGGCTTACAGATGCCCATATTCGGGTGCGTACGTTATTCAAAATTAGATGGCTGTCGGTACCGTTATTTTATCAAAATGAAGAAACATACATACATTTATGCAGATTCTTCATTATTTAATTTCTTTAAATATAATACAGGGCTCCGATATTTGGTGGCAACAATTTAAAAAGTGATTCGCCCTTTATAGTGAATCAACGCAAAATACCAAAACGAAATTAATATCCTTTCTGGTCTAACGCCCTTAGGGCTAAAAATCTTAATTTACAATCTTAATTTACATGGTTTTTGTTATTTATCGTGATTTATCACTCTTTGAGCTAAAAATCTTAATTTAAATGGTTTTAGTTATTTATCGTTTACGTTTAGCAAAAAAGTTTTGCATATGTTAAATTTAAGATTAGCTTTTAACTCTGAGAATAGTATTAGACAATCGTATATATGACATATATTTGGAATAATATAATATATATCGTAATCTAAATACATTTTGTATTGCTTAATATGTGAAGGGTCTTCAGTCTTTGGGCGTATAAAACTGTATTTTACTCATTTTTTATACTATGAAGCAATCCTTCAGAGACAACATAAAAAAATGGCTGCTGAAATAAGAAACAATTATTTTTTTCTTCTGCTACAAACGTTTTCTCTTGTTTTGTCTCTTCTTCGTGCACTCCCACGCAAGTTTGATGCAATATATTGATCACAAAGCAATAGTTTATTGATCTGAGAAAAAAGACATCATTGTCTGTCAGTCTGAGAAATGCCCCAACTGGTCATAAATTTGAATTAAGTTACTTGTTGTTGCCACTTCGCGATAACTCAATTCATAACGTCCTCCACGACCTGAATACACAATTACAGTTCAACGACATCTGTCGTTTCAATGCCGCATAACGAAAAATCAACATTACTGCAACTGTTAGTATCGATCTGCATCACTAATATGTTATAATTAATATGTCTAACCAATCAAAACAATGTTCCAACAACATTTAAATAATTTCTGAATCAAGGTAGGGCCTTGCAATATCCGCTTCCGTATGATATTAAGAAAGATATCTAGATATGCATGCAAATGGCGTAGCTTTTTCTTTTTTTTATTTAATAACAGATAACGACTTGCATCTAGAAACTGTTCGGGACATCTTTTCAGCAAGATTTATTCATATGTCTGTATAGGTGAACTTTTAAAACAAAATACAATTGCACATGTATATCTCCTACCACTACTAATAAATTAGTAGTATTCTATTCATATGCGACTAGATATCTTTATTAGTATTCTACTAATAATAAATTAAGGTGTACGTGTTGTGGATCGTTCAGTTTTACATTTATAATTACATGTTTATGGAATTTACTAAAGTTCATTCTAATTTAAATAAAATATATTTAAATATTGTGTCATATTACATTGTTTTGTTTGAATGCAGTAAAATGGAAAAAATAAATTTTAGCTATCAAAATAGTAGTACTCATATGGGACTAAAACTAGTCATTAAGCCTCCCAGACGGTATAGTGGTTAGGGGAGAGTGTAGCGGTACCAAAGAGCCCGGTTCGAGTTCCGGAGAAGGAATAAATGTTTGTGAATGTATAGTATCTTTGCGGCATGGAGACACTTAAATATATGGTTAGCCGAAAGTCCTCTCGTGTGGTTTGTGGAAGAGAAAGGGGTGGGTAACCTCGGGCCACCCCACCCCGAGATACTCTTCCTCAAAATTGGGGTGGAAGTAGAAAACTCTGGCAGCCATCTTCTATAAATTACATAGACCAGATAACAACAACAACAACAACTAGTCATGGAGGTGTTAGGAATGCTGGATTGTCAGAGACTTAACCGAACTGAATATAATTATTTTTTATATATGTTATTCCTATATCATCATTTTTCACTGATGTGTCATTAATATAGTTTCTGTTAATGTCCTAATATGTTTTGTATGCGAGAGCTCAATATTTTAATTTTAGTCGCATATGACCAAGAATATTATGATAGGGTAAAAAGGCTTTATTACATTTTAGTGCATTTAACTAAAAGCTGTCACTTTACTAACAAAGGTTCAATTAAGTAATGATTAATTTTTATTATTAAGTAGTTAAATTTAATTAAATATTCATAAAATAATAGTTCATTAAATTAGTCTTAGGTGAATTATTAACCATTACTTAATTAAAACTTATTTAACATGCCATTTAAGAAATTACTTTTAATATATTTTATTTTAAAACTTTTAATTAATAAAATACACATCAATGTAATATACAAAGGCCTCTGAACACTGCTTTTGAATGTAGAAAAATTATTCCTTCTGATCGAGTAACAGGGAAGTAACTGAAATTTTCTGTTTAATTTAGGAATTCAAACCCAACTTCACATAGAAGCAAAATCGGATGTGGACATCCTATCAGTTCGTTGCACGGCCTATTAAATTATACACATGTTTGGCTGCACTTCATTTAAACTTATTTCCTCGATTTATTCTAACTCAATTAACTGGTTCTTCAAGGCAAGTTGAAAATGAAATCAAAAATTATAAATTTTGAGATTAAATATCTCAGTTAACTTTTGTGGTACGGGAGTCAAACTTTTTAAAATTTTATTTTTTTAATACTAGTATAAAATTTTCCGTAATATAAGTATAGGACCCGGAAGATCGCATTGAAAGATAGATTTCCTTATTTCTCGAAAATTATTTTTTTTTAATTTGGCATGGCCACACATGAAAATCTCCATCCATTTATGTTTTCCTGTCATTCACACAGGAATGGAGTATTCCAGCAAGATAACTGCACCTCTCACAGGTCCCATTGGCTACTGCCTGGTTGGATGAGCCAGGCAGTAGCCAATGGGCTCTTGCTGCTCTATCATGAATTGGCTATCTAGAAGCCTTGACTTAAATCTTACTGAATACCTTTCGGATGTTTTAGGGAAAAGTATGAAGAAAACCATATCACACAACACTAGCGATCCTTCTTGAAACACGAGCGACTGTATCCGACGTTTAGCAAGCCATTCCTGTAGAATGCTTCTGCAAACTTATCGAATCTATGCCTCGTCGTGTGGCAGCCATTGTCAAGGCCAGGGGAGACCCAACTCTCAATGGCACTTCAGTGTATTATATGCATATTCGGGGCCCCAACTGCAGTAAAAAGGGAGGTGCACAACTAGATGTTATAGCATCCCATTTACAAAAGTTCAATGACCTACGGCTAATTGTTTTTTAGTTATGCGAGCTACACATACATACGTAACATACGTATACATACGTAGACATACGTACACATACGTCACAAAAACTCTTCTGAATCCATTTTAAAACCATTTTACAACACGTTTTGTCAAAAAAGTCTTATTCTGTCCATATGTAAAGACGTCACGCAAAAAAATAACGTCCAAATAGGTTCGGGATACCCAAAATTTTTCGCGATTACAATACTTCCTTTACTTTCCCCAAGGAAGCAGTAAGGCTCCTATAAAATGCAGAATTAAATTATTTCATTTAAAAATAAGCCGTTTTCAGTCTATGGTACGACTGCTAAAATTCTCGAAGGATTACTAAAAGGCTGCCAAAGTTAGATGAGTTATGTCAGAAATTCCGAACAATCTTCAATCAGGTGATCATTTATCTATTTATCCGGTGAAGTAAAATCGGAAATTTTGATGTTATTAAGTTTCATTATTAACAAGAATATGTGAAAAAAATTTAATACTAACTTTGTAAGGTTTTAGTTTAAACTAACAAAATTTTATGTTAATTTTCTCTTTCCTGTAAGTTCTTATTTCAACTTCCCGTTAGAATGAGGGCGCGTTTCAGCTTTATGCTAATTTGGAGTGAAGCCAATTTGAAGTTTTGTATTTAAGGGTTAGCAAGGAACTTCTCGGTGTGAGAGAGCTTTTAGTCTTGGATCACTGCGGCTCTGTTCGACGTCCACCTGACTAGCTAGTATTTAAGTTCTAAGCCTTAGCGCTGTTACGCTGTTACTTATTGAAGAAATCTAAGTACGTTAGAATTAGTAAATCTTGCTACGCACCATTTAGAATAGAGGCCAACCTCGCGTGTATAGCTCTGTGAGCAACAACTACTTAATTTCTACTTAGCTTTATTTTAAATTATTTGATTGTTCAGTTTAGACCCAAGTGCGGTCATTATTTTCTGTTATCCCTTCCGAGTTGAGAAGTGGATTTAAATAGTCGTTTAATAAAAGGGTCATTTTAAAACCCTCCTTGCGTGCAGTTATTCTACCACAGAACATAGCTGCATTCAGCTCCTTGTTCAAGATCAGGACTTTGTTACGGTTAAGACCATGTTCGCCAAAAGTATGCACAGACAACTCAGTCCTGACAACTTAAGGAAATCTGTAAAAATTTTGAAAAGGAATGTGTCAAATTTTACATTTACATTGAAAATAACGTATATAAAAAATTTCAAGAAAATCGGGTCTTTAGAAATTTCAAAATTTCGTTTCGCGTTTTGATAAATAATAATAATAATAACAATAGAAAAACCATTTTAAAATAAAACCATGTAAAAATTAGGCTACATTTCACATAAATATCCATATTTCATTTTATCGCCAATCAGAGCTCCTGCAATTCGTTTCAAAAATTCTCCAATTTAAAACTTTTCAATTCATACATTCCATTTTTAATTTTTTTAAAACTATTGAAGAATTCTTCCAGAATTTTATTGATACTTTTATATCAGATATCATTTAATATCAGTTAATCGGGAAATATTTTATCACCAGCTCTTTTGATGATGTTCTCAAACCCATCATAAGATTCATTAACACATCCCATGCGAAGCGGCAAAAAAATATGCTGAAGTATTTCACTTAATTTTTTTGTTTTTTGGAAATAGAGCGTTCGAAACCTCTTAATTGAGGCAAATATGAAATTTCTTTCCGATTTTACTTCAAAATGTTTGAGGAAAGTAAGTATTAACGACAGAAGGGAAAACAGATACTGCATACCAGGTTAAGAATTTCTTTTCTTTCTTTCTTTCTTTCTTTTTCTTTTTTTTTTTTTTTTTTTTTTTTTTTTTTTTTTTTTTTTTTTTTTTTTTTTTTGTTATTTTTGTTTCAGCAAATAAATTACCGTATAATATCATTAAGAGTTCATTAAAAATCTCACAATTAAATTTGTAGTTTTTGGTTAAATTATTTTTAATAGTCTTCATTTTCATTTAGCAAAAAAATAAGAAGTGAATTTGCAGCTATTTGATTAATTAAAACTAATTTAATTAGACTTATAATTAAACCTAAAATAAAATTGCATTCAATTATATTTTTAATTTATAAGCCCAAAATGCATATTTATATATATCTGTATGTATACGTTGCTATTAAGAATATTAAATCCTCTTAAATTTTGCTCACGGTTGCACTAACGACGAATAAAACAACTTATCACAATTGCTGATAGTGAGCTTACAAGAATACATTCAGACAATCTTACAAGAAGTAACATAATTAAACTGGAAGATGGTTATTTGAATTTCTTTTTAATTTTGAAAAAAATTTAATTAATTTTGAAAAAATTTTTTAATTTTGAAAAAAATTAAAAGGAATTCTCTCTCTGTCTTCAACAGACACAGAAAGCGAAAAGATTCTTTATCGGCAATCTAATTATTTAGTTTTACCCGTGCCTACATCCACTGCTCATACCCCAAATTTCTCGACGCTCCTGCGAAGGAATCGCACAACATTTAGAAATACCACTGGAACTAAAATCTCTACATAACAAATATAAATGTAAAAATCAACTTAGGCAATGCAAGCACCTCGTGTTTGGTATAGATTTTAATTAAAGATTCTATCGATTTCGAGGGCGAACAGGGACTCTATCGATTTCGAGGGAAAACAAAAACTGTCCCCCAGTATCAAAAGCAAAGAAATTCTGCAAAAGAAGGTATCGCTAACATCATGCTACAATATTGAGAATTTCCCAATGTCTACAGCTCAATAAAGGAGGAGCCATGGCTTTATTTATACCAAATGTTAAATAGTAAAGCGGACGAGAACGTATTGTCATCTGTCCACAGAAGTAGTAAAGAAACCTGTAGAATTTTAAAAGCATTAGGAAAGACGGGATTAGAATTAAAGCCGTAAAGTATTTATTCATAAGTTCACGCTACCTTCTTGTTCGCTTTACTCTTGCTTTTGGTACAAAACATGGCCGTCGCTCTTCACTTCTTTTGCAGAGTTCCTTTGCTCCTGATGATGAGGAACCTCTGTTCGTCCTCGAAATAGAATCTTAATTACAATCCACGCCAAACACAAGTTGTTGTTTTACCTAATTTGATGACTTACTGTGTCATTTATAAAAAGACGTTGCTCATTTTTCATCTCTCCTGCTTCCAAATAACCTAATGAGTCTACAACTGGCGCCCGCATTAAACCAGAAAAAAAAAAGGTGGTGGATGATGATTCTTCACCACCAGGATTTACCGATTGGGTCCCCTAATCCACAGTCGACCTTTAAAAGGGGGAGTATATAAGATATTTTCCCCCTTCTTCGCAGGCCTTCGTGGTGTAGTGGTCAGCACGCTGAGCGCGTATTCCAGAGCTCCGTGGTTCGAGTCCCGGCAAAAGCGTTGCACATTTTTTAACTCTCCTGCTTCTAAATAACCTAATGACTCCATATGTTTAGCCATATATTAAAAAAAATGCTAAATTACAAACCTAAAATCGAACTTGAAATTTCTCAAAAATACACTTTAACTTAATCTTTGATGATATCCCAAGTTTTATAAAAAGTGCTCAATATAGAACTAGGATTAATAGAAAGAAATTCACTTTCTTCTTGAGCTCCTTTCTTTTAAAAATACATCTGTAAGCATCCTTGTATTAGCATTTTCAATGAATGTGTTTACATCTACATCTTACTTATTCATGTCTAAAGGCATTACAAGGTTTAGGCCCATTTACCTTCCTGAGTTGCCCTTTGAAAGTCCTCAGCAATTCAAATATTTATGTGGCCAAAATATTCCATTTCAGAGCTGCATCAACTGTCACCAAATTTATAAAATGCTTCAGTTTTAGAGATCAAATTAAATCACTAGTTGCATACAGGATACTTAAGAAAAGGAATATGTTAGTGGTTGGTTGCCTAAAGGAAATTGATTTGTATCTGTAATGCACATGCGAAAAGCAAATATATCTTGGACAGTCAGACCGTTCAATGCCAGACTGGTAATCCGTACAGTTGCCAATCCGAGGAGAACTACCAACGTTTTATTGCTTTAATCTTTTGGCGAGCTTTGACTCGCCAAAAGTCAAAAGAAATTAATCTTGAATTCACACTAGCTCTAGTACAAGAGAAATTTCTCCAAAGAAATTACCGCAATGTTTATGTGCATTTTCCAAGGTTTTTTTTTTCTGTTAATCAAATTAAATTAGATGAGTTTTTTATTATTTCTCCTTCTCACGCAGTTAAAAGGAAAATTCTGTTTATTTTCGTAGTATTTTCTGTAGCCAACCCCATATTAATGCAGCAGCTTTAGAGTGTTGTGTTTTCTTCGGTTCACTTTTATAAAAAGTTTCAGCTGTAGGTACGCTTACATATCATACGAAACATTTATTTTCTACTTTTATTTATTTAGCTTTCTTCAAATGAATAGCATTTTTTGCCAGATGCTTCTGCCAGTTCAGTAGCTCTGATTGTCAATGATCGGTGTGTTTTAACGTCTGCCAGAAACAGACTCAGGGCGTGCGAGGTCACGTTTGCGATTCTCCGCCCCTTACCTCACCGTAAAAGAAAGTTGATGAACAGTATTTGCACAAGAGAACTCATTACCTCCGCGGAAGCATTACTGGGGGATTTTGTTTTCTGCTAACAGTCATCATTCAGCTGGAGCACGCTTCCGATGAGCATCCTGACAAGTGATTGTTGTCCATTGACCTCTTGATGTTCGGCAGTAAGATGGGAGAAGAACCTTGAACAAAACCAAAATGAAATGGATACTTAATATATGAAGCAAGAACCCGTCTCTTTAAGAGGCTATTTTCTGTAGTTCCGACGCGTGATTTAGCAGCCCATTCGTGTTGTTATTAATAACTGCAAATCACGAGAGTATTTGGGCAGAGCTAATTCTTTGCTGTTAACCTTTCAGCCGCGTATGATGTGTGTCATTGGATCTGTGCAAAGATTTCATTTGGGAACTGGTCATTGTCCTAGAAGTTGGTCTATTGAACTTATTGTTCTAGAAAAAAATGTATAAATTAGGAAAAAAGATCATTACCGAGAAGTATAATACTTTACATAGATCTGCTTTTGTAGGAACTGTGTTTGGTTTTCAATAGTAACAGTTCATAACTTCTTTCATAAAATCTGCAAGGTTTATCCAGAAAATCACGAAATGCGTTTATATCTTCATAATTGCGTGTATTTGTATGCCATAATACATATGTATTGCTAGCGTTTTATCTCTTCAAAATGCTCTTCGGAAAAGTTATTTTCGTCTTATCTGTAGAACGTAATATTTAAACTTTAATAGTCTGGTTAATTTTGTACATATTCCTTTCGAGTTAGAAACAAAAAGCTTATCTCGGAGAAGTATGGAATTTAAACATTTGAATATCCTTCGAGTGAAACACTTTCTTTTTTGTAAAACATATATGTTATATATTCCTCATCCAGTGAATAGAATGTGGCACCATATTTTGAAAACATGTTATCCTGCGCTCAAAAATGTGCACTCCAAATAGAGTGATAAGTGCTGCCATATAGTTTTTTTATATTCGTTACATTCTTTCTATCTGCTACATTATTTCTTTAAAAATAGTATAAATTTTGATGGTAGCATCTTTTTATTTGAAAAACGTTGCGACATAAAAGTGAAATGAACTCAAATTTGAGCATTGAGGCTAATACATCTGATTGTATTACAACGGGAGCTCGTTCTTCCTAACGAGCTTATTCTCGTTACATTTAGGATATTTTCAAGAATGCATTTAATGCTATATGTTGTTTTCAATCACATACCTATTTTTAATTACCAAATTTGGGAGTTTTGAATTATCTCATAATACAATTTTATGACAGTCTGTTCAGCTTCAAGTAAAATGTAACTTCTGGTTTATGAATTTTACCCGTAATTTAACGTGTTGTTTCCATTGATATAATAATCTTAAATACTAAGTTTCAGACGTTTTGGGTTATGTTTTAATATAGTTGCTTATTAAAAACTGTTATGAGTTTCCAGGAAAGTATCACTTCCGATTGTCCATTAAAGGCAGTTATAGGCTTCCTGTAAAATACCACGGTAAAAGTTTACAATTGGGTGCCCCTTGTTTTTTGGCGATTCTGTTTTGACGCCAAGATCGGCGCCAATAAGATACAATTTCAAAATGGCCGCTACACAAAACCAAAGCAAGAAGTCAAAGAATTTCCCAAACTCCGTGTCCATGTACACATCGGCCTATTTTAACTTAAAAAAACATCAGAGAATTGCGCAAACTAGTCATTGCACATTGCCTTGACTCTGTCCATGTGCACATCGATTTATTTTCAATTAAATAAATCCAGAAGCTAAAGCCATATTAAAACTCTCATTGTAACCAGAAATGGGGTTTCATCGCCAAAACTGAACAAACTTTTTCGCCAATCGAAAGGGCACCCAATTCTACACTAGAGCCAATACCACTTCCGACTGTCCAGTTTTACCCCAAATCTCTTTTTATATGAATTTAGAAAGCTTAAATACGGAAAACTGAATTTTTTAGAAGTGTCATGTTAGAGCTATTGTGCGCGAAAAAAATCGTCACACACATAGAGGCAGACATCGTTGTGAAAATAATAAAAATATGTTGCAGGGACTCTTATTGACTGAAAATTCACTATCGAATTTTTGGATCAGAAACATTACCTCCCTTACTTATGTATATAGATTGATGAGAAGTAAAAAAGGGAGACGTTTTAAGAAGCGCTTGTGGTATAGTTTCATATTGAGTAAAATACATGCTATGTACCTTTTATTTTAACAGCAATGGTGTTTACTTTTTTATTTTGTTAATTTATTTATTTTTATTTTAACTAGCCACTCTCGGCCAGCCTTGGTCTTGCGTAACTTACCAGACAGATCAAAAGCTAGGAGTTAATTGTAACATGAAAAAATTTCGGAAAGTGTAATATGTGTTCGTCAAACCGCAGAACCTGCAGGCAATAGATTTTTAACGCACCAAGTTCTGTATCTGAATATGTGCACCTTGAAGCCTGAATTTTGAATTTCGAGTTGCTTAGCGTAAACTACAATCATTTCGTTTTGAAACGATGTGTGTTCTACTTCTGTATTTTAAAAATTAGGTCTTTTTTCCTATTTTTACAACAGCGGTCACAAATTATTAAAATTTTGCGAAAGTTATTTTCATGTTATCGATTATAAAAAAATAATGATAGAGAAAAACATATGTGTAAGATAAAAAAATACGTGAACCAAAATTCTAACTTTATTTTACCGTCCCTTACCTTTCCATTTTAATTTGGTTGTTTTCTTTTTCTATTCTAAAAATAGTAACTGCTTATAATAAATTTCTCCAAACCGATCTCATCTTGGGTATACTCCATTCGCTCCCGGTTTCTTTTACTAGCTAGGCTGTGGGTGCTGTCTCCCTCTCTTACAGGCCAGAAGAAATAGGCGGCAGACAGCGGGAGAAATCGCTAGACACACGATACAGGCGACTGGACGACCGATATCGCGTTTTACCGTGGCCAGAAGACTGCACGGTGGTGGTCTGTTTGCATGACGCCCTGTACGGTGTGTACCTCTAACGCCTGCCCATCGGAGAAGGCGTTCTCTGTGGTGCCGGAAACACCGGAATTGGAGAGACAATGAATGGGGACGAGCACTCTTTACAGATGAGAGCAGATTCAGTCTGAGTAGCGATTCTCATCGCATACTCATCTGGAGAGAGCGGGGAAGCCGCAATCCTCCCTCGAACATCATTGAAAGGGACAGGTATGGAGGTGGCGGTGTTCTCGTTTGGGGAGGCATCATGCTTGGTAGTCGTACAGACCTTCACATCTTCGACGCAGGTTCAGTCAACGGGACCCGTTATTGTAACGAGATTCTTCTTCCATATGTGCGTCTTTTTAGAGGCGCTATCGGTTCGCAGTTCCTTTTCATGGACGACAATGCAGCATGTCATAGCACAGTAGCTGCCGAACAGCTCTTAGAGAGTGAGGATATTGAACGTATGGATTGGCCGGCACAATCTCCGGATCTCAATTCCATCAAGCATGTATGGGATTTTCTAGGCAGACGCTTGGCAGCTCGCACTTTACCACCAGTAACGATTCCGGAGCTTCGATTGGCGCTGCAAGACGAATGGACAGCAAGGCCTCAACAACTCATTGACACCCTCATTCTCAGCATGGGCAGACGCTGTGAAACCTGCCTAGCAGGCAGGGGAGATCATATCCCCTATTAAAGACCGGATGTTTCTTGCTGGACACCCATCACAGGGATGTTTCCGCCTTCAGTCGCATTGCGCTCCATGCTACTTTTTCAATAAAGCTTCTTTTTATCCCTCTGATTTCTCTTTTAGTAAGTGTTGCTTACAATACTCATGTCCTTAAGTATTGGGGATCTTACGGTATTAAATGTGTTGATTTGGAAAGCTTTTGTACAAAGTTATATTGAAAAAACCGTCTCGTCCTTAATTTTTGCACGCCAGTGTATTTTAGCCAATCAAAGTAAAGCTTACAGCGTATGCCTGAACTTTCCATATTTCCATGTTTAATGGCGTCTGCTTGAATGTGTTCACGGTTAGCCGATGGTGTATTCGATAATTATAATGTATGTATATTTCTGGTATGTTTTAATTTATTTATGTGTATTAAAATTTGTTTATTAATGAAATGTACGATACAAAGTGGATGTTTAAACCCTTATTCGCAGTAACTTTATCATGATTTTGTTGAGGTGAATCGCGCTAGTGTTGAAGCCCATTTTCACCATGTGGTTGCTATTACTATATTTAATGTCGCGAATAGAAGAAGCGAAAAGAAGAAATTTCTGAATAATTCTAGTAAAATTCGTTGACGCCCAGTCAGATCTTTAGGCTTATACAGCCGCATCCCGAGGTGGTCTCTAGTCGCCGGAACGATGACCCCAGTCTAGCACTTCAGCCATGAGTGAGAGACTTCAATTAGTCTCTGTCCTCTGTAAGCGTTGAGGGATCTGGACGATACTCGATTCGTCTATGCGTCCGAACCTGCTCTCCTCTGTAACCTATCGTCCGAAATAAAAGACGGTGGATTATAATTCGTTACCACCAGCATTTGGCGATTGAGTCTCCTAATCCCCAGTTGCTCTTTAAAAAGGAAAATGTATAAGGTATTTTCTCCCTCCTTTCAGCATGCCTTCATGGTGTAACAGTAGCACCCTCGGCGCTTATTCTAGAGGTCCAGGTAGAGTCCCAGCGACAGCACTGTACATTTTTCACGTCTCTTGCTTCAGAATAATCTAATGACTCTACAACATAATCATACAATTGCTGAAAAGGGCTTTTTGCGATACGGAGAATGAAAATCTAACTCAGAAGGAAGGTGATGCATATGCAAATATCAGCAAACCATGGTGTCAGAGAATACGTCAAGGCACGCAAAGAGCGACCAGTCAGTGAGCACAGTGTAAGGGAAAACTTAAAAGGAATTTCCAGATTTCCTTTTGCAAGTGAAAGATAGATTGTACATGCAGTATGGCTATATCAGGACATCTTTACACGTGGTAGAATGGTTGGAAAGCTTGAGGAAGGGCGTAGTTTGGCGTCTATCGCCCAAGAGCTTGGAACTGATAAAGGTATTGCTTCATGAACCTTGAATTCTTCCAGACAACCGGCACAGCTGTAAGAAAGTTTGATGGTTGTCAACCAAGGAAAATAACGATGACTAATGACAGATATATCTCCCTGCAGGTGAAAAGAGAACGAAATCAGATAGCGGGCAATATTGCTCAGCATTTGCGCACGGCACACGGATGACATGTCTCCCGGTTTGCTGTGGCCAGACGATTTTATATTGATGTCCTGTTTTGTCGCTGCCCTGAGCACTGTATACCCATTGACAGTAACTCATCCGCATCACTGTTCACAGTGATGTAGAGAACACTAAGCTTGAACATCTCATCAATGGAGTCACGTCCTATGTACCGATTAGAGTCGTTTCAGTCTGAAAAACGATTCTTGGCGCCAGTTGATATGCAGATAGGTAGAGACACAATTTTCTCCCAGTAACATCTGAAAAGGAGACCGTTAGGCTGATCTGGGTGTACTTGTGTGGGAAGGTATTATGATTAATGGACGGAAGAAGCTCCAAATTTTCCACAGGGGTTTACTTACCAGAGATCGTTACTGTGATAAAAATTTTCTCACCTACGTGCGTCTTTTTCGGAGTGTCATTGGTCCCGACTTCATTTTATAGATGAGAATGCAGGGCCTAACAGGACACACATGCTGTTAAGGAGCTCCTAGAACGTGAAATATTCACATATTGATTGGCCAGCATACTCTCTTGATTTACATGCAATTGAACAAGTGCGGGATATTTTACAGAGACTCCTGCAGGCACGGTCTTTCTCTCCGCAAAACACCAGACAACTGAAGTAGATGCTTCTTGAACAATGGAAGCCCTACACCACGAACAGTTAGATAATCTAATGATGAGTATCGACAGACGGTGAAACGCAATCATTGGAGTTAGCGGAAGTCATATCTCTTACTAAGGCTGCTTGGTTTGCTGTCCCTCCTCTTAATCAAATAATTTTTTGCCAGCGCCATTCTTACAATAAAGCATTTTTTTAGTTCCGTACTGTATGCGTCCTGTTCATCTCATTTTTTGCCACTATATTCTTCTAATCCATTAAGTACTACACTGGGCATCTTTAGTACGAATTTCATAGAGCAGAGATTTCAATTGATTTCAATGTTCCTGCCCCCTGATGAAGTGGCGTTGAAGTTGATTGAATTTCTCTTACGCTTTTGTTCATTTTTCTTTAAATTTCATTAATTTTCTGAACTGGGGTATTGCTTATTTGAAAAGTTATGGTTTTAACATTTTTTACATTCTTTGTAACATTTAATTGTTTATTTGAAATTTATTAATTACGAATTTCAGTTTTGTCTTTGTGAAAAATTAGTTGTAAATTTCTTACTTTGTGTCTTTAAAGATAATTCTTCAGCAGCTTAATGCGCGAAAATACTAGGCATGTTTATATTTTATTTTAAAAAATTCTTCTCTGATTATGATGTGATTATGATGTTTTGTGTTTGTGATATATACATTTATTATTACGAACCACGTGATCGTTGATGTCTCTTTGAATTATAAGCAGGAAAAAATTAAAAAATTATTGCGAAAATAGTCACAATAAACAGTACATACAGAACAATAATGGCTGGAAATAACACAAGGAATTCCTCCTTAAGGCACGAAATAAATTATCAGTCTCAGGACAAAACCTAAGTCGTAGTTCAGCTAATCGCTAAATGTCACAGCAAATATGCAACTGTTTCACAACTGAACAGGGTATAAGTACTAGCTCTCTGACTCGTATTTATACCCTGCAACAAGAGCTCTGGAAACTTCTAGAAGAAACGGTCGTAAAGCCTCGAAACTGGTTTTTGAGAATCTTCCGGAATGTTACCAAGGTGCTGAGAAATCGCTACAGGTCACTAAGCCCTCTCAGGAACGAAAGTGCCTAGATTGGAATTCTAATTGAACTATTTTTACAATTCCAAAGCCTTTGCACTCAGAATTAAAATATCTATAATTCTTTGCAACAATTAAGCACTTAGATACAAGACATGTGGCTAAAACTTACACTAAATAGAAAATAAACCATAGAATTACCATTATAAAGACGATGAATAAATAAAATAAATAAGGAAAACAATACAAAATTATAATAATACGTAAAATTTTAAAAACAATAAAAAAAGATTAAAATAGTTCCATCTAGTATTTACAACTTACTTATACATATATAAGTAAAGTACGTATGTATATATAAGTACTCACACACACACACAATACATATATATATATATATATGTACTTATATAATATAGTACAAGACTTATATAATATATATACTTATATATAACTATATGCTATATACATAGTATAATATACATGCTTATATATAACCATATTCTATATACATAGTATAATATATATACTTATACATATATACAAATATGTACATAATTTTAAAGTTATAAATATTTTATTATCAAATTGAGCGACTGTGAACGGTATATTGTGGTTGGCGAAGGTCGAGTGTTAACTCAACATCTAGAATGTGAACCCACTGCCACGTAAATCTAAGGTGTGTGTGTTGTCTTTGGCCTCTTCTTCGCTGGTGTAATATCAATCACTCGTATGGAACACTCTGAGCAAAGGTCTTGATAATGAGAAATTGAATACCGTTGAAGTTTGTTTCTTGAATAATAATTAAGAAGTAAGTATCTAGTCCATGGGCTTCCAGCAGAGTCAGTATTGATACCCTGAGGGTCAATGAAATTTTAAAGAGATCAATGATGATCAAGGGGTCCACTCGAGGTTAATATACACCGCGGAAGATTCGGAATTTAAAAGTCATTCGAGAAAAGTATTCAAAAATAAAAGTTGTTACTGAACCAACATTATTGACTTTCCCTTCTTCTTACCTAGTGGAAACGCGCTTTACTCAAATCAATATGCTACAGAAAATAAGAAAGAGATAAGATCGAATACTTTTCAACGAGGTGATTAAGAATTAAATAAAGTAATTTTATGCTAGGTATTTTTAGAAATTATCCCAGCGCATCAAACGCAGCCATCACATTCATTAAAATTGAGCTTTTTGTGCAATTAGCATCTGTTATTTTGTTTCTGTAATACAGAATAATGTAAACCCTTTTTTCCAAAACATTTTGTTTTCTTAAACTCAATCTACTTGTTATCTATGTTCAATTATTTGTATTATGATTATGTTTCATAGTTTATATTATACAGAAAAATGTCAGATTATTCGATGAAGAAAACCATTCTTTTAAAATGAGTCTATGCAAGAAAGGAGATGGGAATCCCTAATCTAGCCATTATGGAAAACATTATCGAATGACAAATTTCATGTATTTTCTATTTTAGTAACAAAATGATTGCATTAGTTGCCTTTCAATTCAGATTTTTCACTTTTTATTAAGCAATCCAGTAAACAGTTTGTAGTACAGTTTGTAATGCAGTAGTTTCTTTGTTTAACACGTGCTTTTCGTTGTTTAGCATTAGATAAATTAATGCTTGTGCATGTAATGAGTAAAAAATATATTATTATGGATGTTTCTCTGAAATATTATGTGCATTAAATTTAATCTAAATAACTTGCCACAATTAATTTGTACAATAGTCTTTTCTATATTTATTTATATCGTGAATGCTTTTACGTAGAAAATAATCGGTAGGAAAAATTAATAGGAGTTAACGATATAATTACTACAATATTTTCACGATGCAATTTTTTCTGTAATACATGCTGGACATATACCCTACGGGCTTCAAGCCATGTGTGGACATGCTTCTTCATACAATCGAAGACCTCTTACATTATTAATGAGGAAATAAATCTTACAAAGTATCATTAATAAAGCATTATTAATAGGGTGATATTAATGAAATATGACCAGATGAAATTCAGCTTTGCATTAGCTTTTGGGTTCAACGGAATGTAAGAAAATGGAAACCTGTGGCTTTAATGCAAACTTGTCCGTTCGTTAATGAAGCCATCCTCCAAAAAATCTTCTAGAATATGAAGGAAAGTATCCGGACTTATTTTCATGTTCCTGTGCGACACTGCCATTTTATACAGGAGCATTTTACACAGGAATGGCGAAACAGAGTGTTTCGCACAGCTTTATGGATGATCTATATGTACTAAATCTGCATGTATACGTACATTTACAAAAATCATTGTGTTCCCCTACTATTAATCTAAAAGTGAGCACAATATTTAAGACAGCATTTAAAAGATGTACGAATACTAAATTCAGGTCTTTTTACAAAAATGAACAAATCGTTACCAGAAATAAAGTTATGCGTAAAAGTGCACGGTGGAAAAATTACAAATGCAGTTTAAAAAATGGCTGAGCTGTATTCTCACCAATGGCTAAGCTATTTCAAACTTTCTTTAACTTCTCATACTGTAAAATGAATTCAACTATTGAGACTTGCATTTATATATCCCAAGTATTTTTTCTATTTCATTCGTAATTTTGCTCATACGTTCGTTAACATTTTAAGTTTGAATTTTCTTATTTTTGTTTCATTTATTTGTTGCATAATTTTTCCCTGTTTCCAAATAGATTTCATAATATTTTAAGTGCAGTGTATTATTGATGCAGAACTTTTTATCACCACTTTCTGTATGTTGTAATAGCAACCACTATTTTGCGTAAAGCTAATAAGTACACGATCAAAAATCTCTGAAGCACAGCATATATTGACTGCTTAAATATAAGTTAATGTAAATTAATTCTCGAGTAAAATTCTGATTTTCTCCTTCAGAGTTTTAATTCAAGAAATTTTGCTACTACATAATTGTAAACGCAATGATCAAAATCCGCAAAATTCTCAAACAAGCTAATTGCTTGACTGAATCCAACAAATGAAACCTCAACTGATGTATAAATATAGGGGTGGTTGGCGTTGAACAGTTACTAATTAAAAACAAATACGTCAGACGAGAACACAGGAAACTGAAAAAATCGGCAATGGACGTACTTCTGAAAACTGCCAATTGGTGTGTAAAGTTTTGTTTTAATCAGTCAGTTATCGTATTATTTTGGCTGTTCTATACTTCTCTCTTTTGTCACCTTCCACCTGAAGGGAGATAAAGGGAGGAAAACGCGACTGACAGCTTAAGTTAACTTTTTACTCGACTCTGAATTTTTGATGTTTGCACTAGCTTGTCGGCAAAAATTGTTTGCTTTGATCTCCTCATGTAATCAGTCAGGAGGACCAAAGTTTAAGAAAGGTCGCACTTATATTATGAATACATTCATAATAGAAGTACTATTATTATTTTCAATTATGTTAAAGAATTAGTTCAATTTCAATTTAATTTCAATTTATTATTTTCAATTTGTTAAAGAAGACTGTTATCCTACATTCAAGTGAATAGTTTATATTAGCTTAAAGTCGGCGTCCTACTTAATGCTTTACTTGTGAGTTTGCTTTGAATATAATATTTCGAATTAAGAAGTCAAACAGGACGAAATTTCATCCGTCAATTTTTTGCGGCTACTGAGGAGTTTTTTGGTATTTTATTAGCGTAATTATATGATAGTGCCCAATGTACATATTACCTTACGCCTGGCAGTAACAGCGCTTTTAGCCTGTCCCCCCCCCCCGCAAGACTGAAAGCTGGTAGCATACTGGCAAATCCTATTGAAGGATTTATATATATTTCTAGTAGTCGTCACTGCCATACATCTTAACCACGTATATTAAATAGATTTCATTAGCATGATGCTTCCATCTGTCAAAACTTACGTCAGTTTTCATGGGCGAAATTCAGTTGTGAGTTTCCTCAAAGGCCTGGAGAATTACTTTCTGTTGAACAATTCCCAGAGCCGAAACTTTGAGTAGCTGCGGCCACATTAAAAAGCAGAACCTGAGTTAATACAGACGCATCGAAAAGAATTTATTAAGCTGGCGGTGAGACGTAACATATAGAATATGTTTAAGGCGATGATCACTACGGCTTTTCCCACAGTAAGAAACTAAACTCAGTTCGGAAATTGAGTTATGTGAGAAGTGTGAGATAGTAAGGAAAGATTTAACTACTCACAGTTTGTTTCACGGAAAGCTGAGGTTGAGAAGTTGTTGCATGGAAATATGAGCTGATAGAATTGTTGAAACTGTCGGTTACTCTGGGGTTATTTTTCACTTTATCTTTTTAAAAAAAGTTGAATGATTATTTGAATTATACACTTTTCTATGTTATTCATAAGAAAAGAAAGGTTAGTTAAAATATCATTTTACTATAATTTATTATTCAAGAGTAAAAGTTATTGATATTTTTTACAGCACTGCAGCCTCTCCATTGTTTTCGGCCTCAAATGAATCCGAATAATTTTTATGAAATTATCAAGATGTATACTCTCTTATCAAGTTTAAAATAAGTATTTATGACAAAAAATGTAGGTGTAAAGGAGAGGTGAACTTCCTACGTTAATCTCTGTTCTGGAATCTGTGGGCAGTGGTTTATTAATCATTTCAATCGTGAAAATCTATTTGGCGTTTATTGAATATATAATTAATTCAAAATCTAAGACATAAATGACAGGTGTGATAAGCAAGAAAGGTTTTTAAAAAGTTACAATTGATGATTCTGTATGCATGAAATATAGTCTTTTCATTAGCGTCGGTGTCTATAATTGAAAATAAGATTGTATAACTTGTAGGGGGGCATAATATTCTTGAATATATTTGGTTGTCGTAAAGGAAGACGAAATTAATATATTGTTACGGATTTCATATTTTTTTGGCTATTTATTTAGAACTGTAATTAAAATTGCTTTATATTCCCGTGCAAAGCAGACGATTTTTGAACAGAAAGCTACGTCGAAGAAATAAAAATAAAAGCGCGCGTGCATTTAATGTTTAATAAACAAATATCTGGTAATTACTGTTGCCATCCAGAAAAATCTAGAAAAATCAAGATTGTTCTAGTTATAATTAAAAAGCTTATAAAAGCCGAATTGAAACACCTCATCTCAGTTGTTGTTCTAGTTGTAGCTGTAAAAAGAGAACTGCTGTTTGTTTACTTAATGCTGTTATTGATTGTAGCGATTTCGCTGTGAGATAGAATTATTTTATCTGTTTTGAATTGAGTTTTGCTAAACGTTTGAGCTATTGTGATATTGTGCGAATACCTCTGAAGAAATATTTCAGCATTTTGATTTATTTGTGGAAAGAATAAATTTTTGTTAACTTTTTAACGACTTGTGCATTCAATCCATAACGAACCCGTACGCACGCAACAATATTTATGAATTTCAAAATTTATCGCTTTGCCATAAAAAAGGCACAGTACTGAATACAGCTCTTAAGTTAAATAAAATAAATAAAAAGTTGCAATCCCATACTGAATACCATAATTGGATTGTTATTGTACTGTGGTTATTAATGTGATAATAATTATTTTCATGAAACAAATCTCTCGCCTAGCAGCCTAAGGAATGTGAAACGACTGCGTTTTTCACGCGAACATTCAAAGGCGAGTGGACGTTCGCTAAATGTTTAGTTTCACAGATGACGTTTTCCATAGAATTTGAATTGTCGATGGACGAGAATTAACGAAAGCAGACAGTTATAGGCTAATGTAGCTTTATTGCCTTGAGTAATAAAAGCATAGTCGCTTTATACAAAGATTATTTACACAAACAACACTTACACTTTTACACAAAGGCATTAACTCAAAAAAACTAGTTTATTATTTTTTTCAACAACGAAAAATTAATAAAAAATATTTAAGACATTTATTCAGATACAGATTTTAATATAGAAAACTGGACTACCCACCCTACCTGTAAAAGAACAGAAAAAAATATTACAGTGATTGTTTTAAGTCAGGAGAAAGAGTTGTATTAAATTATTCGATTATTATAGGACATGGTATAAGGATTTTACAGAGAGATTACTTAAACGTTAATTTTTTACCTTCCGTACTAACAACAAATTAAATGATGTAAAATGGTTTCCTTTCTGTCGTAAGTGTAGCTACATTTATAAAGGTATAAAAACTTAAAGAGTCAATAGTTTTTTTTCCTTGAAGGAGGAAATATAAAAGAAAAGCGCAGTGTCCTCTCCGGAACTCGAACCTTGGACCTTTCAAATACGCGTCACGGATGCTTCCAATTACACCACGAAGACGCGTGAAATGGAGGGAAAAATACCTTATAAACTAAAGGGAATAAAGCTGTGGAAAGGTTATTAAGCTGTTTCGTGAGTTCTAAAATTAAATAAAATTTAGTCTGAGACTGAAGTATGTTTTACAGAAAATTTTCATGCGTTTTTAAACAGACTGATACGGCTCTCTTTTCTTCAAGGAGAAGAATAAACTATATCGTTTTATCAAAGCTTCATCTTTTAAATAGTAGAAATAAAAATGATTATGGAATAAAAAGGAAACAATGATTGTAACGTCGTCTATTGGTAAAATAGAGAAGAAAGGAGTTAGGAAGTAATGATATAATCGTAGTTTTAATTCGTAAGGGAGAATCAGGGTTAGAATTAAATTCGTTAGATAAAGTCAGTTGATTTTAGTAAGTGGGTTTTGTTCAAGTCTAATTCCCAAATTGTTTTAAATAATTTTAACAAGATTGACGTTAAAATAATAGTTAAGAGATCAGTAAGGAAACATGAAAAGCTCGTTTATTTCTCTCTTTCTGACCTAAGATTCGTGTTTGTTAATACGAAACTTTAAAGCCAATATACATCGAATTAGATTATTTCTTAAATAGTCGTATTAAAAAAGTAAATGAAGATATGCTTTTTTGAAAATGTTATAGAAAATTAAAGCTAACAGAAGAATGAAGTGTCATTAATATCAATTTTTTTATGAAAGGAACCTTTTCACTTTCGCAGAATGACAAGACGGCTGATATGTACAATAACTGTTTCTTTACTTTGAATTTTCAATAAAAGAGAAAAAACATAATTTTGCAAAATGTCAGCACTGTACAACTCTTTTTACTTCTTGTAGGAAGAAAAGACATATTATAATCGAGAAAAATTTCGTATATTATATTTCAGAAGAAATATCCATTATGACAGTTGCCAAATCCATGTGAACGATTTTTTTTCGTGACGTCTGTACGTACGTACAGAATAAAAACCGATTGTAAAACGGATTGTAAAGGGATTTAAAATGGGTTCAAAAGAGATTTGTTTTATACGTCTATACATACTTACATACGTCCTTACGTATGTATTGTTGCATGCGTGCGGGTTCGTAATGGAGTGAATGCACGCAAGTCCAATAATGGCTTGATCAAATTTATTTTATGCTAAAAAACACTTCAGAGTTCTGGAAATTTCCACAGAAATACTTATACTGTTGTTCTTGGTGTCACAATGTACAATCAGTAGTAACACTTCAAACTACTAAGAACGTTAAACACAACGCAATGCAAAGCGCATCTAAAGGGCAGAGCTAATCCGGAGATATCTCAGTACCTCGAAATGAGTTGAACTAACAACTAAATCAACTGAGAGCAGATGCAGTCTCCGATCTCATATAGTTCATTTAAAAAATATAAAATTATCAGAGTAAAAACATTTCAATCAAATTTTGGTATGCGGTTATTTCTTGATCTCAGTTTAACTCCTAAAAGATTTTAAATTCAGCAGTTATGGTAGGCCTGTTAATTTTGCCAGTCAGTCTCTCGAAATTTAGACATGAAACACAGCCTCTGATATCTAAGACAAACAGTTCAAAATATGAAGACCAAATAACAGGAAAAAAATTTGCTATGACATTATTTGTTCGTAAATTTGCTATGACAATTTAATGACGTAATGACAATTTAATGACGCTATGACGTAAATTTGCTATTCGTAAATTTGCTACACAGAGATTTATGAGCTTATTTAATTGATTAAGAAAAGACATAACTATTCAAAAAGTAGCTTGTGTGACTATTTCACTAACTCGCTTGCGTACGAAACTCGCAGCAAGTATTCCGTTTAAGTACCAATGCTTTCTATTTTTTTCATGACGTAAAAATCTGAAAACTGAAAAAAAAAATTTCGAGAGGGGTTCATCTGATTTGTTTAATAAATTGTCATAATTATGACACATTTGATTCAATTTTGCAATGAATAAACTGAAATGTAAAAGAGGATAGTAAGCGTTAAAAAATTATGCACTTAATTAAATTTATCCTTCATCTTAACCGTTCATTAAGTCAATATTCTGGGATCACCGACTTTTACAACGGAGTATCGATTCAATTGATGAACAAAGGCCGTCCATTAGTAAAATGTGTGCATGAAAACGGAGATTCAGGTTTGCAGTTCATTCTTAAAATAAATATCATTTGTTAAATAAAATATGTAAAAAGTGTACACTAAAGATTTTTGTTCTTTTTATAAAAAAGCGTATGGACACAGGCGTCAGTAACCGCTGTGACTAATTTGAAAAAAGGTTTTATTTATAGAACAGTGGAGTGAAACATGCCTTAAAGTGTGTTATTAGATGAGCGCGTTCGAAAATAAAATGTATAATCTTCAATGTGCTTGTTAAAAGTTACGAGAGATACATTGACCCATAAAAGCTGCAGTTATAGGCAGAAATCCAAAACAATGAGACTGAAATGATACACCTGCCAGGCATTAAAAAAGCATGAAAAAGATGAGCATAATCCAGACTATCTGACAATCTGATTACTAAACTAATGGATGCAAAAAATAACAGCTTAGTATGCAAATTATCTCAACTCGTATCGAACGTAGGTGAAAGTCTTAAAGAAAGAATAAAGTAGCAACACGATATACAAAGGATAATTACTGTCTCGATTTTTCAAAAGTTGTCCGTTGGAAAAAAAAGAAGTATTTTAATGCCCAAGGTTGTTTCAAATCCATTACGAAGGTCATATTATTCGATAGTTTTTTTTTCCTAGTTATAATCACGTAATGTTGGCCAGTACTGAAATTAATGGTACTTTATTCAGTGAAAACCACCTTTAGACTCCCAGGAGGTTTCAAATGTAAATGCTTTGTGTCATACATCAAGGGGATGAATTTCTGCCAAAATTAGTATTTCTTGTAAATGGAATTTTCTAACCATAAAACAAGAAATCCTCTGGCTAAATTATCTTCATTCATTCAATATACTAAAATAAGAAGTTTAAATTTCTTTCATAGTGTGGGCCATAAATTTTTGCATTTTTTGGTAGGTTACGTTAGATGTAACTAGCTATGGCAAAGCACATTACGGCTAACTTCCTAAAGAATGAACTCCTTTCGTGGTAGACTTTCTAGAAAAAACTGGCTTATATTTAGGTTATATATGAGGAAACCATGAAAAATAACTAGGCAGTCAGCTCATTGCCTGGGATCGGACCTTGGTTTAAGTCCTAGCATTCAGCGTTCTTAATCACTTGGCCAGTGATGAGGCTTGCACTTTTGTAAATCATAATTAAAAGAATGCCGTTTCCTTCGGTTTTATTTAACAAGGAAACATAATCGCGAATTTACTTTTTAAAAATAATATCCTCGAGATGTTCATCTTTATGGCTGGCATTCTTGCAATCAAGCATATAGGTTCTGAAAAACACGCAGACATACAATGTGAAGAATGGCAGCTATCTCAACATGAAGATTTTATTTTAATTCTTTTTTAAAATATACGATTTTTAAAATACTCGCGTAAAAAAGGTGGTAAAAGACTAAGACTCCCTGTAACTATGGCATGTTATCTCTACGAGAAATTAATTTAGTGGGGAACATTTTTTCAACAATAGGTATGGAAATATTTGAGGTACGCATCTAGTACCATCCTGCTGCTTCCAGGTCGCGAGTCTTAGCACTTAAAATCCTTGTCTTTTCTCACGAATTGTTTAACGTTTTGCGCATTTGTTCCCTTCACTAAAACCGTTGACTATCCCGTTTGTTTCCCATTTATTGCAGAATCAATTTGTTAGAATTTTGCTGACCCGTATTGTAGTTAAATTAACACTGAGAAACGGACTAATATTGTGTGTATTGTAATGTGACCTATACACAAGCCATACAGCTACGCAACAAAAGGCTGTTTTTGTAAAAGTGTATTTATAAAGCACCTGTTCACTTGTATGAAGCTTTCCATGGTAACTAAAATTCTCAAAATAAGGTATGGGCTAGCTAGCGCACTATATTCCCAAACGGTTTTTAAAAAAATATAATTACCATTTGAAAACATACATTTTCCTCCCTGTACATTCAAATCCAGATATGTGAAGAGTAAAGATTTTTAATGGCAAAGTTAATAGTGTCACAAATTATTAGTGGGAATAGTAAAAGTAATAATTATTACTAAATTTAGGTATAAACAATTTTAAATTCTTAAAAACAAATTTTAATAATATCTCAGTAAAAACATCATAAAAACGTCTAAAAACCGTAAAATAATACATTCAGTAAAAAGCATTGAAAAACGAACAAAATCAATCCTAAAACTCTTTAAAATGCAGCTGAAGTTTGAAATTACAATGTTTAGAAAAGTTTATAAGTAGCATTTAAAAAGATACTGCACTAGCATTCAGTAGCTTATTTTAGCTACTAGTGAATTTCGGTTCTTTAGTCTGCGCTTTCGTTCTTTGTGATCTTCTAAAACATGGCCGAATTTGGATGATGTTTAATGTATGTCATTCTCCACAGCTTCTACCTTTGAACACATTTTACTTTTTTCCATTATTCATAACTTAGAATAGTAATCATATTTTCATATTTTTCAAATTTTTTTCGTCTACTCTTAAAGTATTAGAAATTGAAAATTGATATTTTACTTAGTCAATTTCTGATATTTTTAAATCTAAGAAATTTATTTTAACATTTTCAGTCGATGACAGAAAATACTGTTTGACGTCTTCCACTATGTATTTAATGCAAACGTCATTCGACGGAAATATTTCTGAATTGTTTCCGTTTTTTAATAAAACAGGAATCTTCTATATTCTTTCATTCCGCTGGAAACGAAGATGTCTTATCTTTTACATAGTAAATTTATTTTTCAGTTGATCTGAGTATTTTATTTCGAGTGCTAGAAGTGTGTTAATTCCATTCAAATTATAAATAGCTAGCTTCCACGTAATTCTTAATTTATCTTATTAATTAGTAATTAAGTAGCTAAAGATTTTGGTAGTTTTACCAAAAGGCAAATAAAGTGGTTAGGGGCATATATAACATAGTACTAACATAATGCGATCGCGATTTAGTAAAAGAAGAACTGTAAGAAATTTAATATATACACCTTATTATATAGATTTAACTGCTATTATAGACACAGAAATGGACCCTTGTTACTTATTCTAAACCACTTTCGATATTATCATCATACAAGTGTTAGTTTTTTTAAAGCAGGAGAGGGGGAAAATATGCAGTGTCCTTCCCGTAATTTGAGCCCTCGACCTCTCGAATACTCTTCGAGTATGCTTCCAGTTGCACACCACGAAGGCATGTGGAAAGGAGGAAGAAAATGCCCTATATACTCCCCCTTTTAATGAGCGAATGGGGATTAGCAGACCCAGTTGCCAAATACTGGAGGTGAGGAATTATCATATACCACCTTTTAGTTTTGGCGCCATTTTGTACAGTCATTAGCATTTTTTAAAGAGGGGGAAAATATGTAGTGCCCTCGCTAGGACTCGAACACTGGACCTCTCGAATACGCATCGAATATGCTTCCAATTACACCACGAAGGCGTGTGAAAAGGAAGGAGAAAATGCCCTATATAAAAGTAGAGTATATTGCAATTTTCGCATTCCTCTGCCACCTAGTATATGCTGTACGTAAAGCTTTGGGAAAATGTCTTTTCAACCATTCTTACCAAAAGTAAATTCTTTAAAACATTTCTGTGTAGGATGTTTCAGCGCCATTTTCTAGCAGATGCCAGATAGTTATCGAAAATAAATTTTATAGTGTAGTAATTCTAGTCAAAAAAATTTATTTTCAATAAGACTAAAACTCTGGCAGCGTCTGTTCCACTTTCATTTCAAAGAAGATAAATTATAGATCATGTCATCTTATTCATTCATTTAATGACGGTTAAAAATGCTGATGTTTAGTAGACAACAATTTATAACATAAATTTTCGTACTTGCTTTATAAAGCTCCAGCATTTATTTATTTTTAGGTTCTGCAAGTGCCGTCCAAATTTAAATACAACGATAACTGTCTTTTTCAATCAACTATAAATCATAGTATTTAGTTAGAAGTCTAAAATAGGCATAACTATCAGATAAAATAAGTACAAACGTATTTACCATTAAAGCACGAATCAAACTCTCCACTAGGTTAGCTACTAAAACAGTCAGTCTTTTTAAGCATGTATTATACTGCCACAAGTCACGTAAGATTTCTCTAATCGCCATGATATGTGAATGTCCTATTGACAGATTTTTAGTTTAGTCGAATTTGTTGGCGCAATAATTAAAAAATAAAGTTGTGATTTTTAGGATAAGAACGATAAAATTTAATTTGCTTGATTTACAGAGGATTTCAGCATTATTCGGATTATATATTGGAATATTAGTTAACCACCATTTATGTATGACACCTAAAGGATTAAAACCTTTCATAACTTTCCACAGGGAAAAAACTATTCTATTTAATTATCATTATGGAGAGAAGAAGAAGAGTAAGTAAAAGAGAAAGAAGAAAACATAAGAAGAAAATTACAGAATTCGTTAACCCAAGATTATTTCATGAATAGATAACATCAAGTCATAGGATTATTCCTTGCTTAGATACACATGAGCACTGTAAATAAATCTAATGATTAATAACTTAATTAACAAAGTTTTTAGAAAATGTAAGAATGATAACACTAAGCTTCTTATGACGCTTTTGCACTTAATTCATAAGAATAAAATTTAATCTTTTTGACAGAAATTCTAGTAATTTTACAAAAACATAGCTGAATATGTAAATTTCTTTCACTAAATTTCTTTCACGGGTGACATAATTGCAGTTCTGGATAAATAAATACTAATGACGTTTATTATATTGTTGCGTGCCTACAGTTTCGTAATTGACTGAATACACAAGTCCGAGAAAAGGTTAATAAATTTATTCTTAACAAAAGAAATATAACGAAACGCTGGAATTTTCCTCAGAGATATTCGTACAATATCACAATATAATCAGTAGCTATACTTTAAATTACTCAAAATGTTAAAATACAACGCAATGCAAAGATAAAGCGAATCCGATCTCATCGTGAATTCGCTACAATCAACAACAACAGCTGAGGTGAGATGTTTCTCTCCGGCTTTTAAATTTTCCAGTCGGTCGAGAGAGAGTTCTAGTAACTTCCTATGCTTCTTGAGATTTCTGGAAACCAAAAGAGTAGAATTACGATTGCAGCTAACATAGTAGTCAATTACATTTATTCAAATTTGTAGAGACATTTGGTTATTTCGCAGGAGGAGAGGTGAAAAATAAGCAACGCCTTCGCCGGGAATCGAACCACGGACCTCTCGGTTACGCGTCGAGCATGCAGACCACTACACCACGAAGGCATGCGAAGAAGGCGGGAGAAATACCTTATAAATTAAATACAAACAAAGGAGATAATTATTTATTCAATGTTAAATGCACGTGCTCTTAAATTTTTAATTTTCCGACATAGCTTTCTCTTAAGACTCGTCTCGCTCTACATTGCACCAGAAAATGAAACAATTTTTTAATTATAATTCTAACAAAAATAGCTAACTAAATATAAAATCCGTAACAATAAATTTGTCTATAAACTTAGGTTTAACTACCAGTATTCAGCGATTTTATCGTTCGGTCGCTGGTCGGCCTAACTATGCTTTTTTATAATCATATGCATGCGAACTTAGCTTCGTGTATGAATCGTGTATGCAAGGACGTGCAAATGAAAAATTTTATTTTATTAAGCTAAGAAGATTCAATTCTGAAGTTGTTACATGGATGTTATAGTATATCTCGAAACGCACGTATCTGACCGACTTCAAAAAAATCTTCCCTTCCGAGTTTAACCTTTTCTACTATAATTATATGTTTGTTTATATAGAAAAGAGACGCTTTAGGAATTTCTTTTCCCTGAAAAAATACTCAAACTTTACGAACTGGTATTTTAGCAATTCTTTTAAACATAATGATAGAGTACCTGAAAATATAAACTGTAACGTACAGTACAGACATCCTTGATTAAAGTTGTTCATAAAAAATAACACACAATTACAATTAATAATAACAATTACTGAGTTTGATAACTTTTAACAATGACACCTAGTTATTATATAACTTGCTGTTATTTTGCCCGTTTTTGAAGCTATTTAATCTGATTTAAAACAGTTAAAGTAGTACACAATTAAACCACTGCTTCGATTACGAGCACAGTTTAGTTGTTTCGCAGTACATTTGAGAGTAATTTGGTAAATAATGATGACAAGTTTCTCTAGGTAAGTCTGTGTGTTATGTGTTGTAATATATCCTGTTAAAATTTATCGATAATGTTACTTACTGTATTAAATGCAATAGCTGTTGAATATAATTTAATAAAGTATTTTAGTAAACAAGCATATTAGATTGTAAATACATTAGGTTATTTCGAAGCAGGAGATATGAAAAATGAGTAATGCTTTCGCCGGGACTCGAACCACGAACCTCTCGAATACACGCCCAGCGTGCTGACCACTACACTACGAAAGCATGCTAAGAAGGCCAGAGAAATATCTTATAAGCTATATTACTTTGTGAGGATTCATTTAATTTATCTAACAGTAAATTTTTACTTTAAAGCAACTTTCCTTTGACTCTAATTTTCAACCCCCGTTTTCTTGCCAAAATGTTAATAAAGTAGCGCGCGTGTATTCAAAAAAGGTAGAAATAAGTAGTATCTAAGGGAAGGTTTTGGAAGGTGATTTTAGAGCGTGTTCTGCCTGCTAGAAGGCTACGGTGATATCCTGATTTACTAGCGATTACATTTCTGTGGTGTTCAGTGCTCATAGCCATTAGGCTTGTTAAGACAACTTTTAGCAGTTAGAGACATCCTGCGCGTTAAATCAGCCTGTGAGCCGTTAGGTTAAACTTAGTACATTTAATTTTAGGTTAATCGTTACGTTTTTAGGTCAATCCAAAAGTGCTGGCTGCTGTAAGTAGGGGTCGTTGCCCTAGGATTATATTGAGTTAATAAAGGGTTTTTTACGCCCTTCTCTGGACTTTCTCGCACTTGAAGATAATTCATCATGCAGTTTCCTAGTGCCTCGTTAATTTATGTTTCCGAAGAACCCGAGACACTATAACTTGAACCACTTGAAGTATAACAATTCATATGAAAAGAGTGATGCTGTATTGCAATGAAATATCCTCAGACGAAATTTTTTAAAACCGTATCTTGCTTTAACATTTAAGTATTTTCCCATTCCCGTCTTATATGACCTAAACTAATACTGAAGTAAACAGCAAAAATGGATTTGTTCAATTAACTAAACATAATGTTGCTAAAAGAAATAAATAGCATATTAGATACAATAGAAATAAATAGCATGTTTCGTAGCAGTTTAATTACTGTGAGAAATATAGTTGGACAAAAACTAGGAAATCAATTTTACCCACCATTAATCACAACCCAAAGTCAAGATAGCTTAAAATTACTATAGAAGACGATTTTCATAGGGCTTGCCAGGCTCGAAATATTTTGCCTAATTCTTATGATGGATTATTTTTGTAGTACATATGATATGCATTATTAGCCCAAAGGAGCGTTAGCCCAGAAGGGCCATTAGCCTCCAAACGGCATTTTGCATCACTTCATTATAAACGCCGTATCTCTTCTTAAATTGTTGCCACCAAATATTATCGCCCTGTATTATATTTAAAGAAATTAAATAATGAATAATCTGCATGAATGTATGCATGGTTTTCGAATTGTGAAAAACCATATGTACCTAGAGCCATCAAATTTTGAATAACGCAGTCCTTCACCCCAATGTGAACACCTGTTGGCCGGACTTTGGAATCTGGAATTTGTTTTATGTCAATTTCATATTTTGTAAATCTTTAGCGAATGTTTGATTTGTAAGGTTTACATTATGTTAATTAACAGTTATTTTAAATTTTGTATCTTTCCTATCTTATTCTAATTTCAGCTTACAATTTCCTGCTAGAATGCAATTTCAGAAATGTAGATAATGCAAATGAGAATGAGTACTATTTAAGTCGTGACTTAACCGACTTCAGAAGAGAGAGTCTGATTTCCTGACTAGCGGGCGTTTGCCTTCTGGCTACATCTCTCTTAGCTATTATTAGGCTCGGCCATGTCTTAGGCCCTTGCTAGGCTTCGCCAATTTAATTAATGCTTAGGGGCCAACTAGTTAGATTCTGATAGCTTCGTCTATATTCTTTAAGAGCTTTAGTTAAGCTAGTTTTAGTTCAAATTATTAGTATTTAAGTTCAAGCCCGAATGGCGGCTTTATGTAAAGTTCCAAGTCGGAACTGATTGTAAATATACTGAATGATAAAGGGTTTTAAACCCTTCTCAAGTCTGTTCACACTTAAGCGATTATTCGCTTGTTAAGTGTCTGTGGGGTTTGGAGTTAGAACTTTAGATTTAAATAGTTGAATCTCACAGATTAACAAACTCAAAGATTTCAAAGTGAGCAATGGCAACACTGCACGAAAAAAAAAATTATCTCCACCGCGCGAGATTGGCAATCGGCAATTCTTAAGATATGCTGTTTTTAAAGAGTTTAGCCCGAAGGGACATTAGCTCAAGTGCCGTTGGGACGCGTGTGTGTGTATGTAAATGAAAAAAAAAGCCCATTTGGGCGTAAAACAAAATCTGAAAGTTTTCCGATTTTTATTTATTTATTACCTTTTTTTATATTATTAAAAGGGAGATTTATCTTAAAACGTGTGATATACTTGTACAAATTAAATTAGTAAAACTGATAATTATTATTCACAGGAACCTAAATTTTATCTCAAATGGATTTTAATTCATATTATGATTCAGATCTTAAATATGATATTTGATTTTTGGTTATCGTTATACCTTTAAAATTTTGATATAAATGAAGCCACCTACATAAGAGAGAAAGATACGAATATTATTTTAGAAATCATGTAATCAGCTTCATATGCGACACCTTTTTAAGACCATATTCTTTCATTTTTATTATCAAAAACAATAAAATTCTGAAATTAGTAGATGCGTAGGCTTTTATATTGAAGCTTTCGAATCTAAATCATCCGTAGTTATATTGTTTTCTCTTAGATAAAAGGTTAAAAGATTTTCGATAGAAAAGGTCAATGTAAAACAGAAGGAGAATGACTGCACCTACAGTAAACAAGTCATTCATCTGAAGTTGTTTTCCAGAACGATAATGTAGTATTACTATGGTTAAAACAAAAATCGAATGTATTTGCTTATTTCATGATTATAAGTGCTAATATTTCAATTGAGAAATAATATAAAAATGCCATAATAGACACTGTCTCGGGTCAAAATTTTTTTCATAACAGTTATTGAGAAAATTATATAAAAATAAGATCAGGCTTAGTAATCTTGAAAAGTAGTGTATGAATTATTCTCGTTTTAGCGACCTGATTCAAGTATACAATTAGGTGTATACCTTTCTTATTACGTCATCTCTTCGTCTGTTCTTTTCTTTTGAAACACTTGCGTAAAAAAATAGCACTGCGAACTGCATTATAACGAAGCTGAGTATATCCATCAATTATCCCTCACATTTTTAACCTTACTGTAACAGGTTTCACTCCGATTTCGGCAGATGACCTTGTTTAAAACCCCAGGATTGGAATGCTTTCTTTTCTCCTTATCTTTTATATCTTTATATCCCTCCCTTACATTTTCTTACCAATTTTATTTGAAATAGAATGAGAGATAAATTACGGGAGTTATGATTTTGTCTTCTCAAAAACAAAACATAAATCAGGTTGAAAGTTTCTTAATAGTACATTCATCTCTCTCTCTCAAAGCTCTCAATTTAATTTCCTTCCTTTAAAAAGAGGTTTGTCTAATACGTGTTGCACTGCAATGTAAGAGTATTTTAAGATATAGTTATAAATTGTAACTAATAGGAAGTCTGATTTCGTTTCTGAAGCTGATAAACAATGCGATTAATTCTTTTGGTTTTGTTTCAAAATAAACAAATCTCCTAATTTACGTTCATACAGACATCTGCAACATTCATACCTCAAAATAGTACCTAAAAAAATAGTACCTCAATTCATACCCCAAAATAGAATGCCTCAAAATAGATATTTGTTTGAAATCGTTTATCAAAAAGAGAAATTTTGTATGCACTGATAATGAAACGTGAGTACTGATTAAAAAGAAAAATTTTACTGTTAATAAAACATTTGAATGCGTTTAAAAACCGCACCTTTAATATAGGAAATGGGACATCTGAAAAGCAATCACTAAATAAAAAACCATTTTTAAAAATTAGATATTGTTTAAAAGATCTGGAACGCATAAATCCTAGCAAATAAGATTTTGCAGGACGCAGATTATAGGATCTAACTTCTAACTTTGGTAAAAAAAAAATTTAGATTTTATTTCTATAGTCGAGAATTATATTTATTACAAGGTATGTTTTTTATATTTCTAAAAAGGATGCTTCCAGAAAACTTCATAGGAATATCTCTTAGAACCATCTAAAATACAGCAGCATAAAAACTTACCAATATATGGCAGAAAATATGTATAATACTTACTAATTTGCAGTAAATTTCCATTAATCACTTGTTTTTTATTAATCGTTTATCATAAAACATTTATACACAGTCCAGTTACATTGATAAAGTCACATGAGACCATGGCCTACTTTCGACGTTAACCTGAAATAACTAATCACAGAAAGCAGTCGGCAACACTAGCAGCAGAGAGTATATGAAAAGTGTTTGAGGGAAGCGGAAAATATTGCTCTCGTATTACTTTAACCAAAGTATACCGTGCATGGCAAACAACAGGCACTATCCAAAATCAGCGAGGGACAAATGTGGTGCACCACGGGCCATAGATGACAGACGTGAACTATGGTTGCGGAGATGCGAACGGTTGCAGAGAACAGACGTGCAACCGTTGAGCAAGTAACCTCCCATATAAACCAAGGGTTACCAACAATGTGCCATCAACAACAGCTCAGCGAATGTTGCTAAATATGAGTCTCCGCAGCAGGCATCTATGCTGACTGCTGTGCATCGGCGACGAAAGTTGGAGTTTGCACGTCAGTACCGCAAATGGACGTCTACTGAGTGGCGACAGGTGGCTTTTTCCGATGAATCACGCTTTATGTTCAATCGGACAGGTGAACAGAGAGAGCAGGTCCGGACTCCCTCCCGGCTTACATAGAGTGATCGGGTGTTGTCCAGATCCCGTAACTGTCTAGAGCCGTATTATGCGGTGCCATACACATCAGGAGTTTGTTGAATTTACATTCTGCCTACCCATCGACATTCATATTTAGTGAATTCAAATAAACATCTAACAGATTTAATACATTAATTACAATAACAGCAAATTAACCGTAATGCAAAATAACTGAATATTATACAAAGCGCAATACAAAATTTTTCAAATTAGTTCATAACAAAAATTACAATTGTAATACTTTAAAATAAAGAATGTTATATTCATTAGATACAATATCCTAAGTGCAATATAAATGCTATTCATTAAATAAACTTTACATTGGCCGTCTCACATTATATTGGCATATACGGCGTGAAACGTCTGAATACGAACACCCAGAGAAACAATTGCTGGAAGGTTCGAAGCTAGAGGAGTTAGTACTATGGTCTGGGAAATGTTTCGTGACATTCCCTGGGTCCACTCGTCATTGTGAAATTCACGATGGAGGAACAGGAGTACACAATCCCTGTGAGTACTTTCCAGAACTTCACTGGCTCTCTTTCTGGACGCCTAGCAGCGGTCCGGACTGCGAAACGTGCTTATTCTGGTTTCTGACAGGTGGTTACATTAACATGACTAGATTGCGCAGTTTCCTTTCAGTAACATTGATGAAATTCTAAACAACAGTCGGAAAAGAGAGTTTGTTAAGTTCTTTAGATTTTCATCTTCTGATTGTAAATACGAAAAGAATTTTTTCTCTGTTACATTACATTTTAGAAGCTGTCTCTCTATGCACTGTGTCCATAAAACTTTTTATACGTTCATGCATCCTTTATTTTCACAACCATTGTTCTTAGACAAATACTTCCATTTACAAAAATGTTTTAAATAACCCGAATATTCATATTTCTGCATTTTTAAAGTTAAAACATTTTTGTAAAAATTACGAAATCTAGCTTTTTATTTGGCTTTTCGGTTGCTATAATCAATTACATTTAATTAAGATGCATCATCTATATATATATATAAAGAAGAAAGTTTGTTTGTTTTACTACTGTAGCTATCATCACCAAACTTTCTACAGTTCTTTTCTGGATCCTGGAAAAGGTCGACGTCCACTTTTTCAAAAAAAAGTAGCTAAAATCAGAATTATTAATTAAAATCGATAATTTTCGCCCTCATTTTTCCGAGTGGCAACAGTGTCGCAAGCTGAAGATGAAAATCTGCTTTATTTCGAAAGTTGTTACCATTGTTCGCTTTCAAATCCTAGAGTTTGTTAATAAAACATTTCTAAGTTTTACGACGAAATAAAAATAGCACTGCCAAACATTAAATACATAACTCCCGAATCCAAAAATTCGTGGAAAGCCATTGCGACTATTCCCATGTTCGTACGGTTGGTTGGTTATTCAATTACGGCAAAGCACATGAGGGCTATCTGCCTAAGGGGAGGGATGCCTTCGTGGAGGACTTTCTAAGGGAAACTGGCTCGTATACACGTTGCACATGAATAAAACCACGAAAACGCCCATGCAGCCAGCCCGTTCGCGGGATTGGAACCTCGGACCGAACTACCAGTGTTCAGCGTCTTTACCGCTCGGCCGCTGGTGGGCCTCCCATCTTCGTACGACTTGAACCAGCCGAAATATTAATTAAAAACTCTGATAACGCTAATTTTCGCCTTCATTCTCCGAGTGATTCTTGCGCGTGGGAGATAAAAATGCCTTATTTCGAAAAGTGTTGCTACTGCTCGCTTTCAAATCGTAGAGTTTGTTAATCAGAAATTTGTAAGTTTTACAAAATTTATGCATATAAAGAAAAATGTCGGTACTTACGTACTATGACGACTACCTTGGCGATAAAAATTTATAATTCATTAATTATAGCCCGGCCGGGTATCTAAATGTTATTCGGGCGACTTTTCGTAACGAGCTCCTTGGAATAGACCTTCTTGGCCCTTTCTCCAAACAGAGTTAAATAAAAACCGATACCTTTTGATGAATGCAGACCATTTTACTAAGTGGGAAGAAATAATTATTATATATTAACAGCTATATCTTGCTACCACTAGACTCATCTACGCGCTGTAAGATACAGGATTGTGAGCCCTATAGTTTAATTCTACTACTTGTTAATATCTTGAATTCTTGAGTTTTGATTCTACTGTTTTAGTTACCGCCCAATCAGAGGCGTACTATGTTAGCGTCGAGTTGACGCATTGTAAATACTAATTTAAAGAATTTAATAAAGCGTAGTTTTAACCCTTCTTCTGTGCAGTCACTATTTCCCATATTTTACTCAAGAGTTAGAAGAACTCTACAAAGTTATAATTTAAAAAATTCAAATGACGCAAAAAATGCGAAGATCTGAGTTTCTGAGTGGCGAATACTTTTTTAAGTTTGGAGGAATTAGAGAATTTGAAGGTTCCATTCCTAGAAAAAGGACCTTCTCCAAAAACAGACGACATAGCAGGCATTAAGATTTGAATTTTTGGAAGATGATATTTTAAATGTTTCTCATAAGAGACAACTAAACAAAAGTATATTTTGCTTTGTATCATTAGTATGTTTTCTTATACCAGCATATACTCTCCTGGTTGTGTACAGCAGTGAAAATGTTGGAACCGGAGCCGTCTTTTTCTATTTTTAAGAAAATGAGCGCGTAGTGCTGATGTATTTTCAATGCTTTCTCAATATTTTTTAATAAAGATAGAAGGAGTTTCAGAAAAGGCGTAAAAAAATTAGGGATACTCTGAGAAAGTCGAGAAAGTTTGAAGATCACAGGTTTAAAATTAAAATCGTGTTTTTGTAATTTAAGCTTAGGAAAGCGTCTCGATGCTGTTTAAAAGAAGCTGCATATTAAATCTACTAAAGCCTTTTTATCTGACTTGCGAGATGTGTGATCTGATTACTTGGACTGTAGAAGTTAGAATGTAATTCATTGAGGAAGCAACGTATGTCAGATGTGCTAAAATCAATTGAGAACCTACTCACTCATATATTCCCACAGAGAGAAAACGTGTTATGAATTTTTACAGCCTTCTTATGCAACTTTCTTCTGTAGCTTTAGGTTTAGAAAGAACGTTTGTTCAACAGTGTTGAGGGTGGAATACAATGACTTTTTGATCCTCTCAGAGATGGTTCACTAAGAAGAAATATTTTTCATTATTTCCCCACTCCCTTTGCATTTGTAATAAATAACAGTGAGCTTTTATGAGATAATAAGTTTACTTCCTGTAATTCCCCTTCCGTACTCCATAGTTTACGAGAAGCTGTTCACCTTGTCGACATGTTAGAAGTGGATGGGACTTGAAACAAAGATACGCATTTAATTGCTATGAGAAATATAAGAATCTAATTAATTCCTGAATAAAAGTGATATGTAGTTTCTCTAATACTTCTTATGTTTCTTCTAGCCTTTACTTTTTTAACTTCAAATCACATTATGTGCTTATGACAAAAAATATTATTTACAAATATAAAGAACCAGATGCATGAAAATAACTGTTACTTTACCTGAATGGGATTTGGACGATAGTAACATCTTACCTTTAACCACTGCTTGTGTAAATTTAGCATGTTTAGGACTGATGCCCTCATCTTTAAAGATTTAAAAGCGACCTTGTAGCATTCATTATTTTGATTAACCAAATTATTTTTAGTTTGAACTTTCCTGTCGATATCTCAAAGTTTCAGTTGCTGCCCGAATTTAGCGCGAGCGAGATATTTATGCAAATCGCATATATCTGATAGCAGTTTAAAAGGCAGGTGTTAACGAAGGGGAAAATCAGAGTCTTGGATTTATCGCCGTAAGGCTGTGCGCGCAAAGATTTCCTCTGTCTAGGGAAAGTTCGCCTTCATAGGCAATTGCAATTTCTAGTGCTTGCTAGTGAAATTCGCATTATTGCATTTCACTGAGAGTTAGGCTTCCCTCGCCGTCCTACTTAAAGTTAAGTTTAGGTATTTGAATTGTTCACACACTTTATTTCATATTATTTTAGTTCAGCCCAAGTAGTGGCTTACTCTCAAGTTGGAGAGTTGTAATTATTTGAATTAAAGGGTCACTTTAAACCCTACTTCTGACTTTGTAGTTCTTCAACACTAAAGGACATAGCCTAGATTTGCTCACTGTCCTCCATATAGGGTTTCACAACTTATGCTCAGTAAGAAGATTAAGAGATTGAAGGAGAAACCTTAAGAAGAGTCTTAATTTTAATCCCATTGTCTCTAACCAGGAAGAACTAAAAATTTCTTACTGAAACTTTAGTTAATGAAAACAAACTAAGTACAATTTAGGGTTATTTCTTTTGGTCAGAATTTGTTCGACAGAATTTTTTTCCTCTTAGTAATACCAGCGGTATTATTAATCTCGAACTTACTTTTTGTCGGCATCACTTTTATATCCGAATCACTTTTCAAACGGTTGCCAACAAATGCTGTTCTATTACGTATTATTTAATATATTATTTCACATGTATTATTTAATGTATTCTTCAATGTATTATTTAAAAAATAAATAACGAGTAATCTGCATGCAATGTATAGTATATGTTTGTCCTACTGTGTAAAAAAGACGACACTTAGAACCACCGAATTTTGAATTCGTCTCACCCAAACATTAGCACCCCGAAGCCCGAATTTTGAATTTCGACTTTGTTTTTAATTTATTTCACATTTTTTACAAATTTAACGAAATTTCGTTTAACAAACTCAGCGATTTGAAAGCAATAAATGGCAGCATTGTTGGACACAAAATATTTTTATCTCCAGCGCGCCAGATTGTTTCCATTCAAAAAGGTGTAAGATATTTGTCTTTCAATTTTATAAACCAAACTCGCCTATTTGAAAGCAATGTGTTACCACTGCTTCAAACAGAACACTTAATATCTCTAAGCACCAGCCCATCAGTAAAGCGTCAGATATTTAACCTCCGGTTTTAATTTTTGTTTTTGACTGCGTAGCAAACGAAGTGAATGAAAGTTCTCAAAAATATTTTTTGCGTTTTAATCTAATTGATTTAAAAAGGCATTTAAATGAACGTCTAATTACAACTATTAAATGTTTTTGTGAAATGGCACTAGCTGAACTCATTAAAATCATTTACTGATTTCAGCTTACGGCTAGTCCCTCGAGCAGTTAGTTTTCAAAAAAATAATATAGCGAATATAAAAACAAATTTATGGCAACCCCTAACACTCTATCGGGAATTCTAAAGATGTACTTTTTTTTTAATATTTTGCCATTTTGTTCTTGAATTTTATGTGGTATAAGTGTGAAGAAAGCAATGGTAAAATATAAAACTAAACAGAGAGAAAAATGTGTTAGTAGGAGTAATTTCAAAAGCAGACTGATAACCTGCGATACTCAGCGAGAGCGTAGAAAACCTTCTGGTGCCAAGTAAAAATATGAATCGTTTCAAACTTTCTTTGTTTCGCTTATTTATTTTATTAAATTGTTTATATGTTAGTTTAGATTAGTGCATTATTTTAAATTTATCTAAAAGTCCTCTTAATTCATTCACAAAGTAAAAAAATAACATTATTATTTTTGTTACTTTTTCCAGGGATAGGTACGCAATTGTTTGATAACTTTAACTAAAAATTTCAATAAAGCAATAACTATTGCTTTTAACTTTCCTAAAACTTACTGCACTGAGATTAAAATTTTGGTAGAACATTGCTTTCTATTTTTAATACTTAGGTGTACTTACTGAAACACTGCCAAAATTTATGCGATACAGTATAGGAACTAATGTAAAAATACATCGTCCCATGATGTCCATGTGTCTTATGTATTAAGAAGGTTTTTAAATACACTCCTACCAAAAACTTTAAAAAATACATAAGCAGCTGAATATATTCTAAGTAGAAACTATCATCTTCTCATTTTGAAAGTATTTTTCATAAAACAATTTTACTCTCGTAATATTTCATTTCCATTGTTAGAAACGTTCTTAATGGAATCTTTCTAACATTTTTAGACAATTATTTTACGCTACACTACCTCGGAAATATCATCACTCGCCTTACCAAGTGTTGCCGTTCTCTATCGAAATGTAAAGTGCTTAATTTATCTTCCGAATTCTTCGTGCGTAGCCAGTGTTGCCATTCAGCAAAACGGAATACTTTTAACTAATTCTTCGACTTTAATTAACATGTAATAACTTATGAAACTGAACAATTTAAAACGCATTTCTTAATAGTTTAAAAACTTTATTTCATTTTTAATATTTTATCTAATTTATATTAGTTAAAAACTTTATTGCAATTTATAAAAAGCGTTATGTACCTAGTTAAAAAAACCTTTTTGACTATTACTGCCAATTCTTTCTCATTAGCTAACCATTCCACATCAGTCATACAGTAAAAAGACAATACTACAGTATACAATTAAATTCACAGGAATATGTAAAATTAAATTAGAGGTAAATGCGTTACAAAGTCTCTTACGTTTTTGCAGTTTCCGTTCGAATTTTAGAATTGCCTTTGGCGGTATTTTATGAGTCTGCATTTATTCGATAGTTTTTAAATGAATAACACTTCTTATAGTTATCACTTTTTTATTGTTTTTGTTCTGTTTCATTTTATTTTTAACAGTTGTGGTTATGCTTTTTGAAATTTTCAGTTCGCCTAAAAGAAAAGAAAATAATTATCTTGGCAATTATATTACATATATAACAAATTTCAATTATTCAATCTTCAATAAGTCGAAATTATTGTTAAATCGAGCTCAATATCAAGATTAAATATGAAATGCTAACTTGTATTAATAGTTCAAATTTATTAAATGTATTTATTTCTTGACGCTTTAGTTTGGTAACACTGTTTATCAACTGTATTGCGAATATGTCTAACATTAATGGGAGTGCATATAATAGGAAAGTAAAAAAAATAATAATTAAAGCTTTAACGAAATTTCTGATTAAAATTAAAAAATACAAAATTTCCTATTAAAATATGAGAATTCTAATAGCTATATTTTTATTGTAAGAAACATCGCTAATTGTAAAAGACTTAAGTTGTTACTGAAAATCTAGAATATGCATAATAATTTTATCTGGACGCACGCTTCGTGAAAACATAGCAGACATATTTTTTAAACGACAAGAAGATATCTAAAATACCAGCATAAATAAAAGCTAGTTATGTTTCTATACTGAAAAGCAAAAACCGAATAACTCTATTAACTCTATCGAATATGCTACTAACTATATGAACCTTTTCCAGCAATCCAGTTGCTGTAATCGTCTTTGAACCAGGTAAGATTTCAAATAATTTTTAAGTATACTTAATTTGAATAATTTTTACGCTGCTATAATAAGAAGAGAAGCGCACATAGTTAACAAATTGCATAATGCTATATGTAGGTGCTCGGAAATGAAAGAATCGTATTATTATTACTAAAACAGAAGTTCAAATATTACTTCTTTGCGTAAGATTTGTAGGTTAATCGCGAACTTATTTAGCTCTACGCTCAAGTTCAAGGACATCTCTATGTGCACAAATGCTGCACTATTTTATTGCCTTCAATTTTTTCTTCATTAATTAATATTGCTATAGTTCAGGGTATATTTTCGATTGCTCTTGTTTGAGCTTAGAAAAATCAGAAATATTTCACAGAAATTCGAAGTTATTCTAGCTACTGATAATAATTCAGGTTTTCATTTCATGTAAAGTTGTATCTAGAGCAGTCAAAAGCAATTACGGTATTTTGAAAATCCAATTCTTCATTTGCAATTTTTCTTTCTTTTTTCATATTCGTGCTTGTTAAGTTCATTTCCATTCCACTTGAAATGCTTGTAATTTTATACTTCGTTTTGCAGTCTAAAGAAACTGCTACTTCATTTGCTTTGATCAATTAAGTTCTTTGTTGGTTGTTGGAAATGTTTTCGTTTATTTCAGAATGTGCCTCAGACAGAAAATATACCAACCATAAAATTAATATTTTTACTTCAAATGAGAAAATTCATGCTGCAGTAAATACTCTTCAAATAAAAGAGAAAGGTATAATACGTCTGAAAATTTCTACATTTCTCTTCTTCTCTACATTTCTCTTTCTACATAACTCAAAAAATATATCACAGATATTCTTCAAAGTAAGCATGAGAAATGCGATGAATTAATGGCTATTAGCAGATCTTCTATAGTTAGTTGATTGCGTCTAGTTCTTTTCATTATCAGAAAAAGAAATGCTTTTCAATTATAAGAACAGCAAAATTTAACCCATGTTCGGTTCTAATTGAAAAGTCTATTTCTCATTCAATGCTTGCTACTTTTCTCTTAATATTTAATTTCGTTACTTAATTTTTAATAACTTAATGCTTAATTTTGTTAAACTGGCATGCTTTTCTTGTACCAGTTAATATCATGTCATGCTTATCAACATATGAAATAGGATTATGGAGTGTATCGTTTGAACACAATATCAGAATGTAATTTGCATACAAAATCCTAATAAAAGTAAACATCACTTTAAATGATTACGTCTACGTTTAAAACAAAAGTGGTAAAATTCATTAAAGCTAACATCTGACATAAGAGATCAAACTGTAGAGACATTAAGATTTTTTCTCTGGGACTCGAACTTCGGAGCTCTCGAATACGCGCCGTGTGTGCTGACCATTACACCACGAAGGCATGCCAAGAAAGCGGGAGAAATACCTTATATACTTTCCCTTTTAAAAGGCAACTGGGAATTAGGGGACCCAGTCACCAAATCCTGGTGGTGACGAATCATCATCTATCACCTTTTATAGTTCGAGCACCACTGTAGCGACATTAGGTTATTTCGAAGCGGGAGACGAAACAAGTGTGCAATACTCTCGCCGGGACTCGAACCCTGGATCTCTCGAATACGCGCCGAGAGTGCTGGCCATTACACCACGAGAGCATGCTAAGAAGGCGGAAGAAATACCTTATATACTCCCACATTTAAAGGGCGACTGAGAATTAAGGGACCAATCGCTAAATCCTGATGGTAGAGAATCATCATTCGGGCGCCACGTTAGAGACAATTTAGCATTTTTGTAAGCAGGAGACATGAACAATAAGCAAAGCCCTCCTCGGGACCCGAACCTCGGACCTCTCGAATACGCGCCGAGTGTGCTGACCGTTACACCATGAAGGTACGTTAAGAAAACGGGAGACATACCTTAAAAATTATCTATAGACACCATAAATATTGCGTGCGGTAGTACTCTATGAACTGTGTATGAAGAACTAATGCTGTCCATATAATATCCTTCTTTTAAATTCCAAAGCAATTGTTCACTGAGCAAAAGCATTGAAGGTGGATTAGTTGAAACATCTGATAAGATATGAACAAGACAATAACATTTTTCTTCCACAAGTTACTGCAAGTTATAAATCACAGTGTCACACTTTGGATCGTAAAACAAAGCGAATGATCATTAAATAGAGACATTTATCTTTTTCATCATAAAATATACCAGGGTCAATATTCTTTAAAGAAAATTCAGTATGAGGTTTTCCTTAATTATTAAGATTGTCGTTATTTCAGTTTCCTTGTATGTGACAATAACTTCTTCCCCCAAAAAGACACTAAAATTTGATTGATTTAGAACATAATAAAAACCGAATGAAGTATCTAGAATTCTAATACAAAATATTAAATTTCTGCATGACAGCAACACTTAAAGAGGTTTAATTGGCATGATATGTAGAGAATGTAATAATATTTATCATCTAGACAAAACACGAAATAATATTTACCATTTATTGGACAAATTTAGCATCCTATTAGAAAACAGAATAAAATTAATATGCATTACATAAATCTATTATTTTATTAGAAAATATAGAATGGTATTTATTATAGATCAAATATCAGTATAGAGTCTTTATTACCAAAACCGTTCATCATAACTTTTACATTTTAAAATAATTGAAATTAATTGTGAAAAGCAAACAATCTACGCCAAAAATTTTAATTTCTCACAGCTCATTTTCAAACCTCTAAACGACATTCCGTAAACAATTTTACTTGAAAGAAGTATAATGTTATTAATGTTAACTTTCCTGTAAAATGTGTAAATCTTTGCGATTAATAAAGTTTCAACCCGGTTTTATAATCATACAGCTGAAACTTTAAAATTTAGTTTATTTGACTGCCATATTAATATATGAATAGAGGAATACGGTTATCTGATGTAATCCTTTTATACTACATTTAATTTTTTTATAAATCGTACAAATAATTTTTATTGTTAACTAAGTAGGGAATTGGGCGGAAATATAATGTCAGATTTGAATTATCTTTGCAAAAGATAGAAAGTATACTTTGACATGAATACCTTATGCATTGATATTAATACTTTTGGTTTATATCATCATCGAAAATTTTATCGAAAATCTATATCTGATCTATAGTTAGTATGTTCTAATGCTTTTAAATACATAGCAGTTATTTGGTAAACTCAACAATAAGTCACTAGTGGTAATAACATCAAACTTCTGACGAACAGCACAAAAATCACATCGATGATTATATATATAAAAAAAAGAAAATCTAAAAATACTAATCATAAAGTTGATTAATGATGTGAGGGCAATTTCAGTGTTAAACTTTCGGAACCTACCACAGCCCTGTTAGAGAACAAAGACATCCGTTGTTGTTATGCATTCTCTCTGATAACAATTTGAAAGCTGTTTACAAAATCGTTTTCACTGATTTATTTTATGCAAAGTTGGCACATGTAAGTTCTGGCGCGAAAGGAAAGTATGAACAGCATAAAATTACCAAAGATAAAGTTAAAAGAAACAATTATTTTAATGACTCATCTTTTTACAGTTGATGCTGGGAAGTGCCACCATCAACAATGAGATTCACAACATGGCCCATGCATTTATCGTAAATTAGTAACGATTTCAGGCATTTCATACATACTTCCAGCAACAGCTGACATTCTAGCTGACAACTGGCATTATTACTATGGTGGTCAAGGAAAACGTTCATCTCGTCAAATGCAATAGCGCCGTAGGTACCGTCAGCAAATTATGACATTATGCAGAAATCTAAATCTCTATTCTGCTAGAACCACACTCGTGTGCGAACAAGTATAGGAACAGCGGAAAAAAGTTAGGATAAGCTATCATCTAGAAAGATGCAAGTTCGGGCTGTCAAGCAATTGGGTAGAATGTACGATCCAATCCTAAAATGGACTTGATCCTACGTTAGTATTGGCATCTGATTTACCTCATACTGATAAAATTACTGCACTGTGTGACGACATTCGAAGAACTGCAACTACTAAGCGAAGTTCAAAATTTTCGCTGCCCAAGGATTTACGCATTAGACTCTTAAATTCTCTTACTGCTTTACAAACTCTTGCTTCAGCGGGTCCTGAATTGGTATTAAAGCCCGCCAAGGTTCATATTGGTGTTAACACCTCCACAGTACTTTGTTGCGAATTAGCTCATTCCTCGCCATCACCACCATCTGTTCCTTTGCTAAGTGATTTACCGGCGTCTACATCTTTGCCTGCTCCTCGAATACCTACTTTTGCGGAGATTGCTAGAAACCATAACAAGCCTCGTATATATATTAATCCCAAAGCGGACGTCTCAGAAGTTGAGCTCAAAGCTGAATTAAATGCTAAAGTTCCTCTCTCAAAACTTAAGGTTGGCATTGAGAGAATTATTAAAACCCGCCGAGGCGGTTTAGAGGTGTGTAACTCTGATGATGATGCCAATGTCCTTGAAAAAGAAATCCAAAATCAGGACATCACAGCGGAAATCAGCCGTCCCCGCCGGCGTAGACCTCGATGCGCAGTTCATGCCCTGCCCGAATCCATCAAGCCAGAGGATGTCGCTGCCGAAATCAGTGGTGCCACTGGCATGCCCAGTAACATCTTCAAGCCTCTCTATCGACTCAGAGAGCGCCGTAAAGGGCACGTTAAGTGGATCTTCGAGTGCGATCCACGAGGCTTCTGTGCACTTATGCAACAACACAAGATCTTCCTCGGCTGGCAGGCACATAGAGTCTCGGAACACATTGGAATTAGCAGATGCTTCCGATGCCAGCAGTTCGGTCATCTACAAGCCAACTGCAAGAGTCGAAAACAATATTGTTCCTACTGTGCTGAGGAGCACAGCATCCGGGACTGTACAGCACAAAATCCACTGTGTATCAACTGCAGTGATGCCAATGCTCGATTCGGAACTGGTTTCGACTACGACCATCCTGCCTACGACTCAGCCTGTATCCAGTACCAACGTCGTGTGCAATCCATCCGAGACAAGACAAACTATGAGTACTAATACTCAGTCCTTGCCTTCTATTGGAAATGCATCGGTTGATACTATAAACATGGATTTTATCCGCAGTGGACTTTCAATTAAATGTATACAGATCAATCTTCAACACGCTAAGGCTGCTGTTGCTCAACTTACGCAATACGCAGTAGAACGTGAGGCTGATCTCATCTTTGTTCAGGAGCCTTATATTAAAGACGGACTTGCTGTGGGTTTCCCGCTTCAGTGGTCTATCTTTCAAACAGGCGATTTGGAGAAACCACCCAGGGCCATCATTATCAATTGCAACAAGGATTGGAAACCGACTGTTGTCGCAGCTAATAGGGACAATGTAGCCATTCTTCTCGATGTACAGGAAACCTCCATGCTTTTTATTTCACAATATTCATCTCCATCCGAGTCCATTCTTCCTTCATTGACTTTCCTATCAACTACTTCTACTATGGAACTGAACTACTATGGAACTGAGAGCAGTATATCGTTGCCTCCCATGTCTTTGTTACGAAGCAGTAAAAGGATATCGTAATGGGCTCCCCGCTATTCACTTACCATTTTAGCTGTGTGAATGTTGCCTTGCTTATAACTTCGGAAGAAAAGGAAAGGTTGTAAATTGGATCTTAAAAGGGGCAGTTTTTTGTTGTTTCTCCTTAGATTTTTCCCTTGTTAATTTTTAGTTTCCAGTTTTGGCAGGTGTTAGATTTTTCAACCGTCTACTGCAGACAATGACTTTATTTTGATTCGTTTGTGGCTTTGAATTTGTCTGTTAAATTATGGTGAAAAGTCCCGGATTGGCAAGAATTTAATTTAATGTGTAACTTTTGGACCAGTAATATTTAATGGATGGAGAAACCGAGTTTTCCTCGGTTGTTGCGCGAGTTTAGAAGGCAGTTTTCGAGAAAGTTTTTGAGTTTGGATACAGATAAGAGAATTTGCTACACAACAATTACAAAAATCTGTTCATTTGGGGCTTTACATTTTTACAGCAGAGGAGAATATATTATCGCTATCAGTCTTTCAAGAAGATTTCTTGGCCGTCATATACTTATCACTTTTCATGTTTGGTTACCTGAATTTAGCAGTATTACATTTAGTTGGATGTATAAACCGGATCAGCTGGCTAAACTAATCTACTCTGATCTTCTACCATTGCAGGCCACTGTAGAAGATGAATCCATTATACTAGTAATGTTGATTCTCAAACGATAAAAAAATTGCTTTTCCGTTGCTCATTCACACTCTTTGCTCTTGCGCATTCGACGTACTGCTCAAACGGAGCTCATAGCTATTCAGATATGCTTTAGCTAATTATCATGAATATGAATCGACTGATTGCCATTGTCCTTAATGTGTTTTCGACTGGCCAATCTCCGCGCTGTCACGTTATTGTGCACAATAGAAGTTGAAAATTGAAACGGGTACTTTTTATCACGCAACTGGAAGTATTTCACAACATTGTTGCCAAACACCTACTTATCTTTTTTTCTTTTCGAAGTGTGAATGACACTTATGAAGGAATTCTGGATTTTCCCTGCTAGTATTTTGGAAGCTCTGAAACATTTCACAAACGAATTCAAAATAAATCTGTATATGCTTAAGCCGTTAAAAATTTCAACTATTGGACCATCAGAAGCAAACACCAACTCTTCATCTGACGCTTAAAAAGAAGTGCAGTGCTTTTAATCGAAGCAGGATCGATAAGATACGGCATTTCAAAGTAAAAAAGATGAAATCGGAAAAGGTTTAGTCGTGCACTTGCTAACGAATTTTTTTAGAGCTTTATGAAGAGGTTGAAGAGAAATAAAATATACAACAGACTCAAATGAATATAATACCGCCGACATAAAATAAGAAACATTGAATAACGAATTTTTTTAGAGCTTTATGAAGAGGTTGAAGAGAAATAAAATATACAACAGACTCAAATGAATATAATACCGCCGACATAAAATAAGAAACATTGAAATTTAGCTGAGTAATTCAACATTAAAAGTCTTCCTTTGACTAATAAACTTTAGATTCGTGTTACTGTTTTCCTCCTATGCTGATACAAGTGACAGTCAAATAACCTAATCAATTTCAGAGACTAGAAGGAAATTCTCAAACTATCTTCTAGCTGATAGAAAAAAGACTTGAAGTCCAGACGATATCGCCCTAAAGATTATCTGAAATCTTCTAAAACTACAATCATTCTCTTTAGATTTCTTTATGTGCACCTCGAGTCAAACATTTTGCTCATCAATAGATATAAGACAAGGATTAAAATTAAGAATTAGGTCTGTTCTTATTACCAAAAACATCCTAATAACTTCAGATTCGTTATCGACAACACCCTTTCTAGGACGAATACATTCAGAACGTTGCCATTGTATGGAGTAGCTTGAATTAGACCTAAGACCAAATGTTTAGCATTCGGTCAACTGATTCTTATATATGATTTTTCAACTTGCTTTTTTACATCCACCATTATATGGATTAAGAAACAGGGATGGTGTAGAAGATAACATATCACCGCATTCATCTGTACTAGAAACTGTGCTTCCATTAGCTATCTGGAGAGCGATGCTATCGTTGTATTGCTTCCCTCTTGTGAAGCTAAACGATAAAAATGAAACTTACAAATTAAAACGCAAACGATTAACATTTACATTATTTTTAATTAATAAAAACAAGGATTCAGGAGTATTTCCATTTTCATGTGCTTATTTCTCATATCCTGCGCTATAAATTACTAGAGACAGAGCCCTTTTGTTTCCTTTATTCTTCCATCTACTATAAGTACTTCAGCTTACCATTTCTTCCATATGACATTGTGAATAAGTAAAATCAGGCGTGGCCCACCAGTCCGTATTAATGCAACAATAGATGAAGATCGTTATTGAATTCATTAGATGACCATTTCAATAACTAGTAAACGTTTTTGAAGTTATTAATGTAGCTGTAATATATATATACTTCTAATTTCTATAAATAGTTTAAGATTATTAGGTTTTAACTTTAATCTGGGAAATAATAATACATTGGATTTGTTTTAAGAAATACAATTTGTGTTTGAAAGATAATTAATAGATGAAAAGATAAAATTAAGTTTTTGACTTCAAAGGAAGAATGATTTTCAAAGTAAAAATTGGTTTTGTAGTAATTAAGAGGAAATATATATATAATGCTCGAAATTCTAAGTTCTGTAAACAAATTAAAACAGTTAGATTTTAATCTGAGAAATATAAGATTATTTACTTTACGAAGTTCAAATTCTGCTGGAGGAAAATATGCTGGAAAGACGAAATTAGTTAAAACAAGTAATACGCAAATATACACAGTCAAGCAGTAGATATCACTGGATATTTTAATATGCAGTAAATGTTTCTGAAGCTATTACGCAAAATGTACAACGTGTCCAGAATCGTTGGTAGTGCAAGTGTACTTTAAGTGATAAAAATGTTTTCTGGTATTAATAGAGTTTGTGGCGAGCTTGTATGCAGATTGTTGAAAAACGTTCTTTTTTTTTTTTGTTTAACTTACTAGGTTAAAACACTTCATGGCTATCTGCCTAAGGGACAGGATGATTTCGTGGAGGACTTTCCAAAGGAAATAGACGCATATGCACGGTTACACATGCAGAAAACTACGAAAACCCGATCCGTTCGCCTGGATTCGAACCCAGGTCGGAAACACCAGTGTTCAGCGATTTGGCCGCCCGGCTGCTAATGGGACTTGTTGTAAAAAGTGTTAACATATATATTAAAAAGATCTTATTCCCAGAATCTCATAGAATTCGTACTCTAGGAAACAGACGCACACTTCAGTATTGGCTTATAGCCAATTCGTAACACTATTTACATCCTTTGTCAGAAAAGTTCCAGGAAAATTTTATTTATTTCTGAGTTTGTAGTACTAAAAAAGGAACAAATGTTGTTTTATGTTACCTGGTATATATTTTTACCTGACATTACCTTGATTATGTTTCTATGCAAACTTACTAGGTGGCAGAGCTGTGCCTAGCAACACATTGTTCGGATTGTCACATTTTTAAGGTGACACAATGGATGCTGATTGAGAGCAAAGAGTGAACATTAAGCTCTGCGTTGAGGTCGGGAAAACCCCTAGTGAAAAGTGGAACATGATTAAACAAGCATATGCAGGCGAGGCGCTTTCAAGCAGTGTTGTTTCCGAGTGACACAAAAGGTTTCGTGAAGGCAGAGATTCAGTGTGAGACGATCCCAAAGGTGGTCTCCTATCTTAAAGCAAGAACCGATGCGAACATGGAGCGTCTAACACAGTTATTGCAAGACAACCGTAGTGTATCTGTGCGTATGATATCAGAAGAACTGAATTTGAATCGTGATGTGTGTCAAAAACGTTTTCACGAAGATTTAGGGAAACAGAAACCTAATGCAAGAATCGTCCCTCACTCACTTACAGATTGAAGAGAAAGAGGAAAGACGAAGACTTTCTGATAAACTATTGGAGAAAGCTAGACGTGATCCCATATTTGTGTCAACGATTATTGCGATTTTGTTTTGTTTCCGTGAGCGAAAAGGTGACTCAAAGGAAAGCTTAATCAAGATTATTGCAGACATCCAACGGGCTGTGACAAATGAGCTTGCAAGCATCGCAGTTCAAGATTTCTCTGCTTGCTTTCAAGACCTCCAGCAACGGTGGCAGTTGTGGACAGATAGCCAAGAGGTTTACTTTGATAGAAGCTAGAAACATTACTTGACAAATGCATTATCCTATTTTTATAACCTTTCTCCTGGAACTTTTCTGACAAAGGATGTACATAAAAGTTTTTAAAAAAGTAGTTTTACTTTGACGAATTTTTGTGAAGATTGTAAGGTTTATCCTAATTTTATTAACAGTTTTTTATGCATCTTTCCTATTATTTCTAGTTTCAGCTTACAATTTCTTACCAGAATGTAATTTCAGAAAGGCGGTTATTGCAAATGAGTAAAGAGTAGTATTTAAATCGATGTTTCACCAACTTCGAGAGAGAACCTGAGTTTCTGACTAGCGCACGTTTGCCTTTTGGCTACGTTTCTCTAAGCTATTGCTACGCTCGGCCATACTTTAGGCTCTTGTTTGGCTTCGCCGACTTAATTAAAATTTAGGGGCCAACTACTTAGCATCTTGATAGCTTTGGCTATATCATTCAGTGAGATTTAGTTAAGCTTAGTTAAGTTTAATTTTATATTCATTTAAGTTCAAGCCCAAGTGGAGGCTTTGCTGTACACTCCGAGTTATGAGTTGATTGTATTATATTTATTCTGAGAAATAAAGGGTAGTTAACCCTTCGTAAATCTTACGTCTCTATTCACACGCTTAAGCGATTATTTGCTTATTAGTGTTTGTGGGGTTCAAGAATTGAACACTGGATTAAATAAGTAAAACCCCAAAAGATTATTAGATTTTATTTTTAAAATAATAAAGCCGCATGAGAATTTTAATAAGGCATTTTTAGCCTTTCAAAACTTAAAAATAATTTAAGAAACTCTTTCGGTGTGTTACATGTAATAAAACTGTAAATTAAAGAATGTAACGCTAGTAAATCATAATGAAATATGAGTTAATAATACCAAAAGGAAAAAAAACCTTAAATTTTTCTAATTTATTTTTCAGCTAACCTTTCAAGTAAAGTAGAAAAAGATGTTAAAATTTATAATTTTAAAATTAAATATCTCGGTCAATTTCTGTCGCATACCAATCAAACATTTCATGTGATAAATATAAAGTTTTATTAAACATAACAACAAAGCACGGAGGCTGGTTATAATGACTTTTATTTGGTAATTTTTAGAAAATTGATTTGTTAAAATACACGTACTCGAATGTTTTTCTCATTTAAAACAGTTTTCGTAACGAGAAGTAAATGTCTACAACCAGTATTGTGATAGGAAAGGCTGCATACTGACATTTGTGGGCATGGTGTGCTGTAATAATGTAATGCTTTAGAAATATTTTAGTTTCATCCGTTAGATCTATTTTTCTTATATTAGAATAGTACCACATACAGTATTTCAAAAGATCAACTAAGTTTTTTTTCTCTAAGTTTTGTTTTGTTGTTAGACTGTTCGACTTAATCATTGTGTTGTTTCTTTAACTGACAAATCCTTGAACCATGACATAAATCATAAATAGATAAAGAATAAAGCCAATATGTAAACCGATGTACAGTCATTTTCTCTAAGACAGTCGCCTCTAGAGAAAATCACAATCGCCTGGAACTATGGACGGTCATTTTAGAGAAGGTTCACTGTACTATGTATGTAGTGTTCACCTTGAATTCCTCCTTTAAAGGTGTCGACAATAAACACTTATTCTTTTGTAGAAGAAAATTCTCTCCTTTTAAAATAAATTTTAAAACATATGTAACAAATACAAAACAAAAAATAAACTTATTGGCAAATGTCTTCTGAAATAAAAAGAAATCCATTATCTTGCTTACTTCGACAGGTAATTTCCTTCTCTTTTATCCTTCTAGTTTGACACAGCAGAAGCACATTTTTTGAATAAATTTTAAAATCCTATAACATTGTATACAGTATGAAAGTAAAAGGTGTTATTTTACCAAAGCATTTGTCATCGAACTACAATAAGAGACTGAATGAGTTTAGAGCTTGAAAGTTTCAATTTTATATCCATTAATATAAATATACATAAAACTTTGTATCCATTTACTATACCTTTCATCAACTGTGACTTGGCGTACTCAAAAAATGCAGTGAAAAATGATTTATCGATTGCACTTTTTAGACTGTACTGACGTCTGTAAAAAAATAGCGAAATTCCCATGGATCGGTGAACTTCATGAACTTTAAAAAATAAACCTCAGATATTTTTTGTAAGTTTTAATCAAGCAAAAGTACTTCGCAGAAACATATAAAATTTAAAATGCACATCTGTTCTGAGAATTTCAAAAAAGAAATACGTAAATGTATTTCCAATAACAATAATGCGTATATAAGAAGAATAAAAAAATTCACTCGAAGTGATAAACGTATTTACTAAACCTTAGCATACAGAATGATATTATGATTCCAGATTCGATAAACTTTCAAAGCAATCATCTCTGTAAAAAAAGAAAGAAATTTTATTTATTCTGTAATACACGCGTGATTACTTCTAAATTTTTATAAAGCATCAATCTTACTTTCCATTCAAAACTCATTATAACGGTTTCAAAAGTTTACGTTTTTCATGATTTTCATAAATTGACTAGTACGACCTTTCTAGTTCTTTCAGAAACTTAAAACTTGCGTTCGTTCTTTACGTTTGGATATTTTTGATGCCATTAACCTTTCCTTGGCTATTGCATCTTAGCATTGTTTTTACCAACATTTTTCTTATTGGGTATGGCTATCCCTTTCATTGTACCACAGATGTTAAAACACGTTTAAAGAATGTAAATTGAACATGATGATTAGTTTCTCTTGCGATTTGCTGTGCTGTATCTAACGCACGTTCCAAAGTATCAACTGTTTTTAAATAATTTTCAACTGTAAGTAAACATCTTAAAAATAACAACTGCCCATTCTTTCCAAATACTTTATGTGTACAAATGACAACACTTTAGACTTTCTTTTTTCGATTACTTGGATTCGAAATTCAATTCACAGAATCAATAAAAGACAAATAGATAGGTTATTTAGAAACTCAATAGACATTATATCATGCTATCAGAAATAGCATAACCAGCATTTGATTCAGGTTTTATTGCATGCGACTAAGATATAGTGCACAATATCAACATCGTTATAACTAGACTATTGGTTTTTGGAGGTACAAAATTGAAAAATATGTGCCAGAGAATTCAAGAATAAAAGTAACATTGTAATAAAAAATTCAAAACCATTCAGTGAATTGCTTTACTATGGATGGCATGCATTTGGGCAGGCTTGTTGGTCTGATGAGAAATGTGTCGATAGCAAACAACAGTAAAGATAACAGCTCATTTAAAGCAGACCATTTAAAACAGAAGCAGTGACTCAATTTCCCAGTACTGGAGGCGAAAAACAGAAGAAAGACATCCAAACAAATGAATAAGTAGTATAAGGTACACCTTATCATCATTTCAGAGCGTTTTGGTTGATCCTTTAAGAAGGATCCGTATACAGAAACTTTTATCTTATAGACCAGTTAAACTGAGCCTGCGGACTGCATGCAGCCTTCAAAGCAAATTTATGCATTTATTGTAAATATGGCTCTTATAGTTTTAGAGGTAGTGATGTGAACTGTTATTCAATGGAAAAAAAATAAAATGAATTAATTGAGATTTTGTCTTGTCACTATATACGTGTATGTGACTGTCGTAAAGTGGTACATCTTCCCACCTAGGTACAATCAGCAAATACATTTCGCCAGCAGTAGCTGGTGGTGCTTCAGAATTCTGGAGTTTCTGGTTTCCTTTAAATCACTCGTTGATTAGCAAGATGCGCATTTCATGCAATTTTAGATACACATAGCAAAATAAGGAATATATATGAGATTTTGCAGTCAATGGGTATTGAAAATGATGAAGCTTAGTAATCAGAGTCCGGATGTTGTCATTGCGAGTAGAAGGCAGCCGAATGGATGACACAGAAGAATTTCACTTTATAAACTCCATATCTTTATTCAATTAAAATAGTTGCTCATTTTCTTTAGACGAAGATCTCCAGATCACATATCTATTATTTAAATAGATAATTATTTAAATAATAAATTTAAAAATCTAATAATTATTTAAATAGAAATAATACTAAATTTTGAACCTTGACGTCATAAATACCTTTAACAAAGGAAAGACAAAGAGACAGAACAAAGCTTTTGTATAGCAAGTAATGGTAAGGAGCAGTCTAACGAAAAATGGCGCGTAGAGCTATTTATACGTAGTAGCGGTTACGTAACAGGACAGAAAGTTCTCGAAAGTACTGGACTAGATGGAAGATCCTGAAATTGCGGAAAGTTAATTAGAGGTTACCTGTTCGCGTACAGCAAAGCCATCGTATTTTTTATATTTTACATCTTCCATCCCCTCCCCTTCAAAACAAGAGACCGGGAGAACGAAGTATTAGTATATTAGTGAAGCAAGAAAGGTTTAACGTATGAGAAAAGATATGGAAAACATCTAGGACATAGCGTACAGGTTTAGCTATGCCTTATTATAACACATGTGCTTTCTCATATAATTAGAAAATACCTAATTACACTCATGGACAAAAAAATTAGCGCACCAAGAAATAATTGCGGGATCGTAACGAAACTTGCAATGAAGATACATGTCGGGGAGATATGCAAATGATTAGAAATGCAGCGTGATTGCGCATTACGTATAGCCGGTAGAGGGCGTTAAACGTCGTACTCTGTGGAGTATGAAACAAATAACCAAAGCTTGTTTGAGTGTGATAAATCATTTACAAAGGAAGAGTTAAGGTAAACATGCCATTACGCCGTGTTCAAAGACAATATGAGCAGTTGTCGCATTTTGAGAGGGGGAGAATCGTTAGGATAATGGAAGCTAGGTAGTCAGCTAGGCGAATATCTCGTCAATTAGACCGCTCTGATTCTGTTGTGAGGAGGTGTTGGGACCAGTGGACCCGAGAGATGTCATGTACACGAAGACCAGGCTCAGGACGCCGTCGACAGACCAGTCGTCGAGAAAACCGTCACATCGTAAGAAATGCACGCGTACAGCTAACTGCTTCATCGGCCGCCATCCAGGCACAGATAGCACCTTCACTAGGGGCTCCTGTGTCTTCTCGAACCATACGAAGACGCCTGGCTGAAAGACAGTTGGTATCGCGGCACCCATTACGTGTGCTGCTCTTGATGCACACCCATCGACACCTTCGTTTGGAGTGGTGTCGAGCACGAGGAAACTGGACTGCAGCGGAATCGAACCAGGTCGTCTTTAGCGACGAATCCAGATTCAATCTCGGCAGTGATGACAGTCGTGTTCTTGTGTGGAGAGCCCGTGGTGAACGCCTCGATACTGCGTTTGCTGTACAGCGACACATCGCTCCCACAGCTGGTGTGATGGTATGGGGTGCCATTGCTTACAATACACGGTCACCCCTACTATTGTTCCGTTACACCATGACAGCCCAGCGATATGTTCATGAAATCCTGCAACCACATGTGTTGCCACTCATGCAACGGCTCCCAGGAGCCATTTTTCAACAAGACAATGCTCCGCCTCACACGGTAAGGGTGTCACAAGACTGTCTCTGCACTGCTATTACCCTTCCTTTCCCTGCCCAATCCCGACCAGATTTGTCTCCAATCGAGCATATCTGGTATCATTTGGGACGACAAGTTGGGCATCCCACGAGTTTGAACGAATTAGAGGCAAGGTTACAGCAAATATGGGACGAAATATCTCAAGACATCATACAGAACTATTATGACTCAATGCCCGATCGTATCGCATCGTGCATTCGCGCTAGAGGGGTCCAACAGAGTATTAACTCCTCCGTTCTTTTGCCTTTTTCTCTGAAATAAATAATCCTTTTTTTGTGATTTTATTATCATTTACTTATATCAAAGTAGTCATTACGTATGTAAAATTTCGTTTCATTTTGACGACTCTTTCTTGGTGCGCTAATTTTTTGTCCATGAGTGTATATAACTTTACAATAAAACTTATAATTTATGAATAAAAATATAATTTGGAACTAAATATCTAATTTAGACAATAGCAAGACAATAATATATGTAAAATAATATTAAATAATAAATTAGAATTATGAAAGTCCTTAACTTTCTTCAAAATGTCCATTGAAGAATGAAAGTATTGAGAATTCTGATGGTAAATTGCAAAAATTGTTGAATAGTTATAATCATATATTTGCTAAAAGTAAATATGATGTTGGTTGTATTAATATTGAACCCCCTAGAGTTGTTTCAACTTCTGAATTACCAATAGCCTATAGACCATATCGAGTCTTTCCTAAAGATAATAATGAAATTAAGAAACAAATAGATGAGTTGTTAAAAGCTGGTAAATTAAACTTTCTTATAGTCCTTATGCTGCCCCTGTAACTTTAGCCTACAAACCAGATCAACAATCAAAATCTAGAATATGTATTCATTTTCGAAAACTCAATCAAATTACCAAAACAGATTCTGAGCCAATTCCTAGAATAGATGCTCTTTTAGATCAGTTAACGAATGCCAAAGTTTTCTCTACATTGGATTTAGCATTTGGCTATTGGCATATAAAATTAAAGGAAAACGATACTGAGAAATTAGCACTTACCACAAATTTTGGACTTTATGAATTTACTAGATTACCTTTCGGTTGGAAAAATTCTCCAACTGTCTTTCAAAGAGCTCTTAGACAAATTAAACAAATATCAGATTCAATTTGCTTTTAATTATTTTGATGATATTATAGTATTCTCTCCAGATTTTGATGAGCTTTTAAACAATCTTAAAACACTATTTGATATATATGAGAAAGCAAACATAAAATTAAAACAGTCTAAATGTGATTTTGTTAAGGAAAAAATAAATTTTATAGGATACGAAATTCAAGCAGGCAAATACCAGCTCAGTTATGCAAATATAGAAGTTATTAAGAAATTGCAATCCCCTGAAAATGAATTGCTAAAATTTTTAGGAAGTATAAACGTGTATTATAAATTTATTCAAAATTATGCGAAAACTAGAACGCCTTTAACGAATTTACTTTATAAAGATACCCCTTATAAGTGGACTGACGAATGTCAAATACCTTTTCAAAAATTGAAAGATGCATTCATTTCTAGATCTATTTTAATTTTTTTTTATCCAAAATATCCCTGTCATGTATTTGTTGATGCCTCTAACGGTCTTAAAACAACAACATCCTGATGGTAATTTACATCCAATTGCATTTCATTCTTGAAAATTCAGATCTTTTGAACGAAATTATGCAATTACTCAGCTGGAATGTTTAGCTATTATTGATGCAATAGATAAATTTTATTATTATTTACATTGTAATCGTTTTACTGTACATACTAATTATGCTGCTTTAGTTTGACTTAGAAATATTAAACACCCGACTGGTCGTTTATTTAGATGGTCTTTAAAATTATCTATGTATGATTTTGATGTTAAGTATAAAAAAGGTTCTACTAATGTTGAGGTGGACATGTTCTCTAGAAATCCTATATTTCAACATTAAGTTTACAAGTTAATTTATTATCATTAGAAGAAATTAAAGATTATCAAAAGTTAGATAATGTCTGCAAGCCTAAGTATAAGAAAATGAATGATGTGTTAACCATTAAAAAACAAGGGCTGTATAAAATTGTAATTCCACTGTCTCTTCGTACTAAATTACTTGAAAACATACATCTGCAGTTTGGTCATACTGGCGTGTCCTCAATGCTAAATTTATTATCTCCTCAATATTATTGGCCTCAATATTATTGTTCAGGATGTTAGAAATTATTGCAAGCACTGTGAGCTATGTCAATTTAATTAGAAATCTAAACAAAAGAAATTTGGTTTAATGTAAAATTTAACCATCTGTAAGTGAACCTTTTGAAATATTATCTATTGATACTGTTGGTGGTTTAAATTATTATAATTCTACTAAGACGTATATTCATATTATTATTGCTCATGCAACTAGGTATATTTGAACTTTTGCTTCTAAGGGTGTAACTACTGATACTTGCATAAATTGTTTAAGGCAAATTTTTGAAATTCAGGTAGCAAAGAAAATTTTAAACAATAGAAATAAATGCTGCTTTCACATCTTCAAAATTTATTCACTTCTTAAGGAATCATAATGTGAAACAATTATTAACTACAAATAGACCGCAAACTAACGGTAAAGTTGAACGCGTTAATCAAACAATTATAACTAGATTAAAGTACAAGCTAAATTCTTATGAAGGTAAATTTGCGTGGACAAAATTATTACCTCAAGTAACTGAAGAATATAATAATACCCCTCATTCTGTAACCAAATTCCCACTATCATATTTAATGTGTGCAAAATTACCTTATGATTCCTTACTTCAAAATCAAGAATTATATCCACCGATTGAAGAAGCTAGGAAAACTGTTCAAAAAAGATCTGATGATTATTATAATGTAAATAAAGAAAAGTATGATGTTCATTATAAACCCAGTAATTTTAAAATAGGGGATTTAGCAATGTATGAAAAATTCCAATATCCTCATACACATAAACTCTCTCCTCCTTTTTCCTTTTTCAGGACCTTATAAAATTTTAAAACAATATTCTGAAGTTGCTTATGAAATTGATAAACCTAATCCATTAACAAAAAAGAAATCAGAAATCGTTCATTCAACCCGATTAAGACTTTTTAATCCAGCCAGTGAATTTAAATTTACTGTTAGAAATAGTAGAATTCCAGTTTTTATGGAAAATTAATTTATTTTTTAATTTTTCAAAATTCTCCATTAAAATTTTTTTCTCGATTATGACATTTAATACCTAATTTAGACTACAAACCCTAATTATGACCAATTATTTTTACCGATCTTGATCTTTCCCAGTCTGGCTCCTTTCCTGCCCTACCTTTCCTTCTTCCCAGAGTTTTTCCGTCCAAAATTTGTCGTATACGACCCCCACAGCCCAAAAAATGAGAAAAGGAAACGCTCTAGCCACACATTTTTGAAAATCTAGATTTTATACCGGATTTTCATTCGAAGACAAATGTTTTTATTCTTTTTCTGTGACACTAGGTTTTACACTATCTGTATTACTCCTTGTATCTTCTCTTTAGGGAGCATGCAAGAAGTGATAGCACATGCCCGCTGTTCTACTAGGTAATACTCCTAACATCCATTCTCAAAACTTTATCTTTTTATTATTTTTTTTTTGTTAGGAGATTCATCTACTATGGTCAAGATGCTGGCTTGTGTCTCTTCATGTTTTTCATACCAACCATGATTCTCTGACCACAGTTTAGTACAAAAGTGCTACCACACACACACGCATACACATAACACATAATTTTAAAAAACAGAAATTTTCTTTAATTTTCTTTCATACATAATTATGTAACAAAATTTTGTTTTCTTTCTTCTTGTTGTAGGGTAATATTTATTTCTAGTTTCCAGAATTCTAAAAAAGACTTTAACTTGATCATACAAGTTACTTGTACTCAATTTTAATTTCGTAAGACTTTGTATTTTTACATTTTGGTTTTGATTCATTTAAAAAGAATTTGTTTTATACAACACTTTGATACAATGTGCAATACCAAAAACCAGTTACCTTTTATTAGGCAACAGAGGCTTTTTGATATTTTGTACTTAAGCAACCCCCAATTAGTCACGCTGATTTGTTGAAGAGGGCATACCATAAAAACTTCATTCAAGGTATTATTGTCATAATGCATCAAGATTTATATTGAATTGTTTTCTTACAGGATTATCTTGTTTTGTAATGAATTTTTATATTGGTTTAAAAATATGTCAATGTATTTATTAATTACTCGCGATGAGCAGACTATTACTTTACTCATAAATTGTATATCTTCTAATTTTTTACATAAAAGATGTTTCCCATCTAGAGACTTTGAAAAACATTTCATTCAATTTCAACTACTTTTGTGAAAAGGACTTTAATACAAACTTTCACTCTCTGGCCTGTTATGTAACCCAATACTTAAATAGCTCTACGCGCCATTTTTCGTCAGACTGCTCCCTACCATTGCCTGCTATACAAACGCTTTGCTCTGTCTCTTCGTCTTTCCTTTCTTAAAAATATTTATGACGTCAAGGTTCTAAATTTAGCATTATTTCTATTTAAATAATTATTGGATATGTGATCTGGAGATCTTTGTCTAAAGAAAATGAGCTGTCATTTTAATTGAATAAAGATGTGGAGTTTTTAAAGTGAAATTCTTCTGCGTCATCCATTCGGCTAATTAATTATCTGATATTTGCAGTCGATGGGCATTAGAAATGATGAAGCTTAGCAATCAAAGTCCGTTTGTCGTTGGAAGTGGAAGGCAGCAAAGCGTTTGTATAGCAGGCAATGGAAGGGAGCAGTCTAGAGCTATTTATAGTAGCGGTTACATAACAGGTCAGAGAGTTCTCGAAAGTACTGGACTAGTTGGAAGATCCTGAAATTGCGGAAAGTTAATTAGAGGTTTCCTGTTCGCGTAGAGCAAAGCCATAGTATTTTTTATGTTTTACATGCATGTATCCAGCGTTAGCTGTAACTTTGGTTTACGTATGCTTTAAAACTGTCCAACTTAGGACATTTTAAACTGTCCATCATGTTTAAAAGCGAAAAATGTTGTTTGATATACGATATTTGTTTGGTATGCGACTCTGGTTCTATGAGCCACGCCTGCGTATATTGCCCTTGGTTGCCCATGAGCGTCAGTATGCCTGTTGCTACTATTCAATACACAACGCGCTCTGTAACTCTGAGTTATCACATGATTTTGTGCTTTTTAGCAAGAATATTTTGTAAATTTATTAACAATGAGTTTTGAGAAAGTTAATGAGAAGATTAAAGCAACAAAGAAAATTTTTAAAATTACCACGGGTAGGAAAAAAGAGCTTGTTGAGACGTTCGAAGATAGCATGTGTGTCTGAGACTTTTTTATTGCTTAACGTATGCCAAGAACAACAATATTGACGAATATGAAAATCAAAAACTCTACTAAATCGGCTAAAATTTTGAAATCGGTTACTAAACAAAGATCAAAGACATTAGAGCATGCTGAGAAATTACTTTTGATCTGGGTAAGAGAGAAACAGTGTGCTGAAGTTAGTGTACCAGAGACGCCGGTTTGTCAAAAGACAAAAGAGATACATGCCAATCTTTTGAAAAACAAGGCAGGTACGGCAGAACAATGTAATGATTTGCTTAAAGCCAGCCATAGCTGATTTGGTAATTTTTAGGAGAACACTGGCATTTACAGTGTTGCGAGACATAGAGAATTAACCAGTGCTGTTAAAATCACCAGTGTTGGAGCTTAAAATTCTTAAGAGTTTGTGTATAGGTTTTAAGTTCAAATACCAAATGATAAGTCAATATTAGGATAAACAATTTTCAATAACATGAATGTGTAAAGTTTGTGACAACATGATAAACACAATATATACTGTAAAATAGGTGTTCAAATCAATCGTAATAGTGACCAAGAGCTCCAACAGAATAATTAAATTTAATGCGTTGTGTCAAAAACAGTAGGGTCCAGTGTTCTAAATTAAAGTGAAAACATTACAAGAAGTTAAAATTAAATATAGCATTTATTTAAGATACTTTGAATTAATACAGAGTGGTGCATGGTGGGCGGTTAAGTGGAAAATATAAAAGGTAATCATACCCAACCCAACAGGGAATTTAACATTTCAGGATACAGACGACATTGACGTTCCAATTAGAAGTTCCAAACAGTGAAGATTACAGGGTGAAATACATGGAAGATGTAGATTCTTTTACTTCTAGAAAGGAAAGAAAAAATAAAGGTTAGTATGTTCGGTCATTTTCGTCGCCCTCCTTAGTATTCATCTCTCGTCTATTTCTTCCGACAACGGTATTTCTCTGATAACGCCCACACTTTCAGCTCCGTCTCCTTGCGTTACAATGGCGGCATGTCAAACTCCCGTCAGCCCTCTCTCGTCAGCAGCTCCCAAGCCCTTTTTACTCGAAACGCCAAGACCGCTTGATTGGCGATTTTTGGTGGTAAGAAAACCGCCAACAGCCCGGCAACCCCATGGGAAAAACACGCAGGAAGGTGCATCTCCAAGTAGAAAGAGCTCCTGCATTTGGCATATATCGCTGATCCACCAAGGTCAACCACCTCTAGCCTCGACGAGGGGTCCCAATCCAACATGGAAACAAGCTGCGAGTAAGAAAAACATCCCGCCAACCTGAATTCGCTGCAGGGTTAGTAGTGTAAGAAACTAGCCTCTCCACAGGGTGCGATCTTTACTCGTGTTGACAGATGCTACCCAGACCACTGTCTGGCGGGTGAAGCAATTCGTAAACAAAGCAATAAATCTCTTTGGAAGGGCAACGGACTGAAATCGAAAGTTTTGAAGGGATACGTGAAAAGTATTGATTTTACAACAATTTAACTTCAATACTGATAAGTACTTAAATAAAAATATAATAATTTCACAGATAATTTTCTTGGGTTTATTCCGACACCAAACACGACCACCATAGTAAGAAATAAAAATTACTTCAGTTAAAATACAATAATCAAGTATGAAAATTTTTATATATTCTCCACAACACCAAAACGACCACCAGAGTCAGAAAATATGGATCCCAAATTTAGCAGAAAAGGGGGCATAACAGAAAAACTTAAATTAAACTTTAAACACCAACTTGTGTAAACAAAACTTTAAAAAAATTGACCTTAAGGATCAACTTATCAAGAGATTAACATTAACAACCAAAGTTAAGAAAAATAATAAACTAAACAGAATTTAAATAATTAACCAACCAAAAGTAAAGAAGAAAAATTAATTACACAAGCAACTTAAAATCAGCGTTAACCAAAACTGTCAAGAGAACAAATTAAATGACTACAATTACTTTTAAACAAACCAAAGAACTTAAGTTCAACTACAAAAATTAAAACAAATTAAACTTTAAGTCTGAAGCAAAAAGTTAAATCATTACCTTTAAAACAACTTAAATCACAACTGAAATCAGTAATACATAACACCAGCATTAATTCATTAAAGAGTTGGAGAACTTTTAAAGGCTTAGAAATTTGTTTCCCAACAAATTTTTGAATACTCTGAAATAGTCAACAAGTCAGTCGTTGAGGATGCAGTCTCTCTGGATAAAATCAGACATGGCTGGTTTGATAATTTTAGGAAGAGAAATTGATTTACAGTGTTGTAACACAGGAAGAAGGATCCAGTTAAAGATGCCGACATGATTTTGTTAAAGAAATACGAATTTTGAATGGTATGAAAGGATCAATAATTCTGAACTTGAGGGTATTACCTCTCTGGGCAAGTCCGTGGGTATGGATGGATCTAATAAAGATGTAAAGGAGTTAGTGGAGAGACAACATCTAACCACTGAAGATCTACAGAATCTTGAGAAGGAAAATCACAAAGCAAAGGTGGCTACACTCTCTTCAGGCTGAGATGAGGAGGAGATCGAGGAATCCACTTCTACATTGATGAAGAAAATCTTCCAAGTGGATGGTGCCAAAAACTTTGCAGAAACAACATCGAAAAAAATTATAAAATGCTGTAGTAGCATGAATGGCTTCTGGAATGACCAAGCAATGTGACATTTTGGAAACATCTTAATGGATGTTTCCAAGATGTCACATTGCTTGGTCTATTTGCTTGGTCAAGATTGTCACATTGCTTGGTCAAGATTGTCACATTGAATTTTGGTTTTGCATTCTAATACAAAACCAAAATTCGTTAGACATATTTTTAGTAAAGATCCGACCTGTGATACTAAAACAGATCCAAATAGAAAACTGAGAGAAGAAAAGAAACAAAAAAAAGGTAAATTTTCATTTATGCGTCCACTGCATTTTAGAATCAAATACTGTTATAATAACAACAATAGGATTTTTTTTTGGTAAGAACGTATTAATTATTTTCCTTTGTTTCTGCTTTGAATTTCGCTTTGAAGAATCTTGTATATGTATATATAATATTTGCAGTCGATGGGCATTGGAAAGGATGCAGCTTACCAGTCAGAGTCCGGATGTTGTAGTTGCGAATGGAAGGCAGCAGAACTGAAGACAAAAGAATTTCACTTTAAAAAACTCCACATCTTTATTCAATTAATATGGCAGCTCATTTTCTTTAGACGAAGATCACATATTTAATAATGATTTGAATAGTAATACTATTAAATTTATAACCTCGACATCATAAATATTTTTAACAAAGGGAAGATAAAGAGGCAGAGCAAAGCGTTCGTATAGAATGGAATAGCAGAAAGCAATCTGACGAAAAATGGCGCGTAGAGCTATTTATAATAGCGGTTATACATAACAGACCACAGAGTTCTGGAAAGTACTGGTCTAGGGGGAAGATCTTGAAATTGCGGAAAGTTAATTTGAGTTTGCCTGTTCGTGTAGAGGAAAGCCATCGTATTTTTTATATTTTACGTATATAATTATATATATATATATATATATATACTCTCATTTTGTTAAAAAAATTCTGACGCATCACCTGCTTTTAGATTTTGCACTCGGCCCACACGTAATTTGGATTTCAGACCACTGGTATAGACAATATGCTAAACGTGATGTGGATATGTGATGCATGTTAAACGTAGTTATGGGTCAGGCAATTATTTTCTTGTGGAATCGAGATGCTATTATATATGTGAAATGATGAGAGGAGAAATAGATTCTTTCATTCTGATGTGACGAGAAATACAATCTTCGTTTTTTATATGAAGAATGAAGCATTTTAAGTCATCTGGGATACTACATATGTAGCAGAAAATGTGTTATCGTATATCTTAATTAAGTTTTAAACTTCAAAACTGATGTAAATTTCGAATTGCGCTGCCTGTAATATCACGCGACTAAAGCATGTGGCGCCTTTTTGTCATTTTCTTCAGAAGTCAATATATATACCGCCGGAAAGTTTAAAAAGAAGGAGAAGAAGAAGCTTCCTGCTTAAAGTAATTTTCTAGAATTCCAACTTAGTATTAAATTTTCCTATAGACTGCTCTTAGCCCCCAAAGCTATTCTCATAGCTTCTTCTAATGTATTTTTTCACTGAATGCTTCTAAATTTTTGTTGATAAAGGGTATGAATTTATCTTTCAGTTTTACAAAGACAATCAGTTTATTCTCTTAAACAGTTCATTTTTCTCCAGAGAATTTATTATTTTTCGCGTAGAGCAAAGCCATCGAAATTTTTTCTTGTCCAGAGAACTTATTATTTTCCTTTCTGTATGAGATCTAAGGCATTAAATTTTAAAGGTACCTTTTTTTTGTTGTTGTTGCTGTAATTTATATGATTATACCTTACAGATTATCTGTTTTTTTCTTATAACGTTTCTGATCTTGATTAATGACTTTCATATTAATTCTTATTTTTAAAGAGTATTCTTCTCAGCTCATATTTTATTCTCTTTTCTTTTCGCTTTCCGTATTACTTAATCGGTAACACTCTATATCTTTCGAACTTGATGCAACTAGAATGCATGTGTAGAGTACTGCGTTTCGATAAAAAATAATTTGCCAAAAATAGCTCTTGAAATGCGCAAATCAAGCTTAGATTTCTTTTTCAACTTTTTCAGTACCATTACCTTACATTTTCCTTCCTGCTTATTTTAAAAAATCTTATATTTTAGTGATTATAAATTATTCTATGTCCTCTTCTGATCTAATTTCTGAAATCAGTTTCTGTGCACTTAAAAAGGTAATTATTGTAAAAGAATGAGAGCTCATAAGAAATTAAACGCATTTCACCATTGCCAAAGTAAAAGGAAAACTCTAAAAGCAAAAGGTTATTAAAAGGTTATTAAGCATCGACATTAAAAAAATTCATAATTGTTTAATTTTTCATTAAAAAGCAAAAGAACTCAAAAGTAGAAATATTATTATCAATATGCTATAAATAAATGTTAATCTAGAACTAATGTAGAATAATTATGTTGTCTCTCAAAATGTAAACAATAATGATTACGGTAAGCTGTTTTATTACCTCGAATAAAACCATTTTTGCACTTCCGTATTATGAGGCACAAAACAGGAGATCACGCTCATCGTATAATGGTTGGTTGATTTCTAGAGATGTACACGCACATGTACATCAGCCACGCATCGTTAACGAACAACAGTCTCATACGAGCAACTTTTCCTTACAACACAAAACATCCTATCGTTACTTCTACAAACGCAAAATTCTCATTTCGTTTCATTAACGATTAATTAAAACGATTCTTTAGAATTCACTGTAGGTCAAAATTAGAACGTGACCTTCGGGTGCCATTGTAGAATTTTATTTCCGGATAGTATTAAGAAGACAATAAGCTTGAAAATGGGCGTGGTGTATTTTCGGTTAAGGCAGCTATATTACTATAACGGGTCTTAAGTATAAAATTATAACAGGCTCATTTCGTTTAAATCTGTTTATACCCTTACCATATCATAGCTTCTGCAAGGTAGGCCAAATATTTTAACTCTTCAGTTAGAAAGTATCCTATTATACTCATACCTCTCTAAGCCTTAGTAAACATTTTCTTAGCTTCTTTTCATAATAGTTTGTCATCGTGTTGTATTATGTTGTATTATACTTATCGATATTTGTAAAACTTATGATAAATTATTGCTTCTGAAAAAATATGCAATGTTTAAGACATATTTAGAACTAAATCCTGATAAGAAATGTTTGGAAAATGTTTTGCTATCTTTGTTCAGTTCTATTAAATTTTACTCATAAAAATAATTAAAAATTTCTTTAGTTTCGCAAATATTAATTATATTGTAATTAATATACAGAACTGCTTTTTCCTCTCTCACTAAAATTATCAACCTAAAAAAGGGGATGCCTTCTTGGGGGATTTTCTAAGGGAAATTGGTTCATATTAATGTCCGATTTTGGTAACAGCCTTAATATTTACTTTTCTACAAAATTCTATTTATATTTCTAGGGACAGTACCATTTCTGATTTATCATGCAGTCAAAATCTACTATGTTGTTCTCTGTCATGGTTGTATATCATCGTATGTGCATAAACGAGTTTTAAATACCAAATCTGAGAAGTCTGCAATTATATCATAATTTTTTCATTAGAATCTGTTCAGAGCTTCAATTAAAGTACTTCTAATTTTTCAGTTTTAGCCAAAATCTAATATGTTGTTCCCATTGATGTAAAAGTTTTAAATACTAAAACTGAAAGGTTTTGTATTATATTTTAATATAGTTTTATATATAATTAAATTTAAATATTGTTTTAAAAACTGCTAAGGGTTTTTAAGAACCGGCTGCCAAATTTTACCAAAAATCTAATTTCAGCTTTTTATAGAAATGCAGAAATCATAAATTCAAAAACCAAAACTCAAAAGTTTGATATAAGAGTTACTGTGGACGAAACAACCGTCACGGACACACAGACATAATTGTAAAGATAATAAAAACGTGTTATGGAAGCTCTAATTTCTCTAAAAACTCACTATCGAATTTTTGGACCTAAAATATTATCTCCCTTACCTAAGTATATAAGTTGACGGAAGGCAAAAATAAATAAGCAAAACCATAAATGAGCTACATGTAGACAATGCTAAGTGATTTATCATGTATCATTATGCTAAGTAATATATCAAATGCTAAGTTTGTTACCATTAGATAACTGATTTAGCCTTCCTTAATAAAACTTAAGCGGACGTTTAAATATCTTGAATAAAGAGCAACAATAATGAGCAGCAAGAAAATAATGAACTTTTTACTGATTTATATACTGGTATCAAGATTTTTCAAGTTAAATTTCAACTATGGGAAACGTAAATGGAATCGGAATGTTTCGTATAATTTTCGCATCTTAAATCCTGACCTATTATTTCAAATGAAGATCTGACGAATATGCAGTAAAAATAACATTAAACAGTAAAAATAACATTGAATTTGAAAAAAGGATTTTAGTGATCTGGAATCCAATTTTGCATTATTTTTGTTACCGTTACCTTAATGACTCTACGGTTTCAAAGGAAAATTTTTTAAGTAACTCCCTTGAATTAAGCATAAAATTAGAGCCAGATTAGTTCAAACTTCTCAAGCTTAGACCATGCCCAATAGCCTTGCACAACCTATCCACATGAATCCATTTCTAGCTACAAAATGCTGATTGGAATTTCTAGCACAGGTTATGCACCTTCTCTTGCAAGAAAATTACATCAGTTACCTGAAGATTACAGCTCAGAATTCTTTCCTGCTGCTCGGGTGTTTCTAGAGAACTTCTAATATGCACGATTTTCTTGGTAGGTCTTAATCAGTTAAAGAAGTCAAACAGTTGGTCAGTGACTAAAATCATGTCTTTTTTAAAGGTTTTCTCAAGTCGGCGGATAGTTTTCCAGATATCAATCACTCAGTTAAGATCAAAAACATCCAATTTCTCTCCCTCGAAGTCATGGAATTACTGGAGTTAATAATTCAGCATTATCATACACAACACTTCCAAGCTGGTGCACTCTTAAATTCTATTCCTAATTAGACAAAACTACTGGTTTGTAAATGGACGTTCTGTAATTCGACAAGTTACAAACGAATGTATCTTAAGCAAACGCTGAGACAGACAAGCATTTCAACAGATTATGGGAGAACTACTAGCCGGAAGAATAAATTTAATTAGAACATTTTGTAAAGGGGGAGGGTCGATTTTGCAGCCTCTATTATTACCAAAGGTCTAAATATGGATTGAAGTAATATATTTTCTGTAATTGTTTGCATGAACACAAAAGCCGTACATCTCGAAGTAGTCGCCTCTCTCATCACAAGCCCTTTTAGCTACTTTAAGAAGATTTATTTCGAATCGAATCATGCGTTCAGATAGCTTTTATAATAATAGCAAAAATTTTAAAGGAGTTTCAAACCACCTTAAGCAGCTATTTAAAATTTTCAGTTCAGAAAATGAGCAAAGTTTCGCTACCAGTTGTTTTACGAGTTGGCATTTTATATCGGCTCAGCAGTTATTAAGTTATTAAGATTACCAAAAATCGCTTACTTAAAGCATGCAAAACGAGTATTCTCAATTTCAAAGAATTAAGCACGCTACTATGCCAAACTGAAGCTTATATAAATTATAGGCCCCCTAACTCCACTTTCTATAGATCATTTAGATGTCACATTCTAGGACACGTCTCGGTTGGAGTCTCTCTCTTCGAAATTTCTGAAAATAGACAATCAAGAAATCTCAACTTGTCTTCTCGATGTAAATTAATTCTATAAATTAAATAAGAATTCTGGAAGTAATGGAAACGAGATGATTTACAATATTTTCAGAATAAGCATAAATGGTATTCTCCAAGGAGTAATCTTCAAATCAAATTTTCTGTTTGAACTGTAACGTTTGGCATCTGCAAGACATTTTTGTTGGTTACAATTTAATTCAAACCTATTCAATGTTGAATACTAAACTTTCAGATTTACATTTATTTCAAATAATTCTGATGCGTTGAATTAACCAATAAATAACGAACTTACAAATTACGAAAGCTTTTCGAGTGAAAAAAAATTAAGAATAAATAATGACAATTAGTCTCTTTATTTATTAAATTTGTCTTCAAAACAGACAGAAAAATATGAATATTTATATGTCAATAATTATAAACTTACTTATTTCTTACTGCAGCTTAACACCTGGCGGCGTTTGTAGCTTTAGTAGCTTGATAAAGGCTGTAATGGGTAAAAATTAATAGAAACAATCTTCATCACGGATTGTAGATTTTCGCCGAACAATCCGGTTCTTTTCTTATTAATTTTCAATTGTGGAAGAATATTATTCGCATATTCTCCAAAATACGACTACTCTTGCTGCAAAAATCTCTAACTGAGTATGTTTATCCTTAGGAAAGTACGAATAAAAGCTAATAAAACTTGTATTTTCAAATCTTTCAGTAAGCCTTCTATAAAACTTTAATTAACTCTATTTGTAGATATTTTGATGCTTTATTCACGTTCTTAATGGCCTTTTGAAGAAGACATGAAAAATGAGCCAAGAGTAGAACTCTAAAAGTGCCCTCGCCAAGAGTAGAACTTGAACCTCTCAAATACGCACCGAATATCTACCTTTCCACCAAGAAGTCGTGTCGGAAGGAGGGAGAAAATGCCTTGTGAAACAACATCAAAGGCATAAAAAATTACTCTTAAATTTTGTGGGTACAATATCTTCCTGTATGACATCATAGTGAGGCATATAGAAGCAATTTTTATTTGAATCGAAATCGCATTTTGGAAATGGCTCCATGTGATTTAGGTTAATATATTCTTGTATAAATGAATGATATTGCTCTTTAAGCTCAGGAGTTTTACTGATTTAGATACTAAGAGCTAAAATCATTTCACAGCATTTATCTTTAAGTCAGCTAACTGCGGAATTTTCTTAAACAAGAAATCCATCATATATCTTCCTAAGTGGCTTCTAGTTACAGTTTCAGCATATAAGTCTTCAGACCTCTTAATTGGTGGAATGTTAGAAATATATTCAATCTCAAGAAAATAATTTAATTTTCCCTCTAGCATGGCAACATAAGATTGATTTAAGAAGGAACAAATTTGCGTTATGATCCCAGTTTTGACATAAAGCCCAAAATGCCTGATAAAGTTTCCGCAAAAATTTTATTAACACCTGATATTTTCTGATTTCGAGTTCTCTTGACAGGCCTAATGTTTTAGAACAAGCTTTCGGGATTAGAGTTTTTTTACTGCCTGAATCCACCGGGGCTCTACATGGTGCAAAATTCCCAGTACTTGACATAACAAAAATAACTAAACTCTAGTAATCAGCTTGAGTGCTTGTAAAACAACTGGAATTAACTTCGTGATGACTGCTCGTATTTGCAGCGTTCACATTATCCTAAACTTTTAATGAAAAAATTACAAATGATTTGTCAGAGTACAAAAATGTATTATGTTTAGTGTTGCAATGATGCATTTTGTAGGAATCGAACATTTCGCAGCAAAATGATTGTTAAGTAAACAATTGACACATAACTTCCAACTTTTGACTGTATTCCCTCTTTCTTCTGTAGATTTTTTAAAGAAATGCAGACACTTGTGTAATACATGTAGTTTGGAATATTCAAGCCACACTGTATTACTAATTTGATCCCTTGAATTTGCTATTACAGTATTACTGAATGGCTTTTTAAAACTGCTTCTTTTATTTTTTACCTTTCAGTTGACATCATGTATATCTTCTAAGCTCCTCGCTTGTTTTACGAGAAACAAAGTAAAATTTTCATAAGTAGGAAAAGCATCATTATCTAAAAATAATTCTCATTACCTTCTAATGCCATAGTTTAATTTCATTTGTGACAATTGATTTTGGGCAATTAAGCTTCAAAGGCTTAGAATTTAAAAAAAATTATTTAATTGGGCATATGGTAAACTTTTATTGACAAATCGTGATATTAAAGTTGCCCAAGCTTTATTATAACTTAGAAAAGCCTTCATTAATTTATTGGCAGATCCATCCACAGACTATTTCAAATACTGTATTTTTTTGCAAATCAGTTAAACCCAGAACTTTTATGAACAGCAGTTAAAAATATTTGCTTGCAGCTTAATTAGTCTTCAATATTTCCATTAAAACTAGGCTGATCAAATTTATGAAGTATAATAGATGGTTTCAAACAGAATTGAAACTGTCCTCATCAGTTCTGACAGATTCGGACACATCACTTCTGACACTTCTATTCTGTGGCTTTACACTATCATTTAATCTTGGTTCAATCTTTGTTTTAATCCGAATAAGCTTCTCTGAATACTTCGCTTTCCTCTACATCTATCTATAACTCCTCAAAATCGTTAATTAAGTGTTCAGTTTGATTTAATTAAGTGTTCACTTTGAGTTGAAAAAAAAATAGGACAGTTCTATTATCTCCCGTTCTACTGGGCCGATTGACGAAATTCAACTTGCGTTTTCCATGTCTCGAAAGCGCGACTTAAATTTATATATAGGATTGTTCTGATATAGGTATTTTGACGTAAAATCGGACTTTTTGTTTAAAATGATATGCCAATGCTTTTCTGTATTTCGATTCTACGACTCAAATTATGCCAAACTGCCGTGTTTTGTGAAAATGGTATGAATAGTTTTTAAAAAATTAGCTCTCTAAATTTTAGCTCCTCAGTGTTAATTTAATTTGGTATATATTTATTACTATCTCTTTTTTTATTAAACTTTACATAATTTTACATTTTACTTTTTTTATTAAACTTGATTCCTTCTTCCAGAATTCGAAATTTAGGCTTAATCCAAATGCAATTCGCAAATATTTTATGATTTATTTTTAAAATTTGTATTCTTAAATATTTTTTATAAATTTTTCGAAACAATTTTTGCATTATAACCTATAAAATGTTTAACGTCATCTTAAAGTAGACGTATTTATAGGTACACCTGCGAAAAATTAATAGTTTAAGATATACGTGAATTTACATATTGGCGCGTTTTGGAATTTGAACTATTCGTCACTAGCAATAATAACGTCAAATGTGGTTTACGCACTTTGTTGAAATTATTTGAAAGTAATGAATGTGACCTTTTTTCTGCTTGTGTACAATGAAAAAAAATCTGATGTGTACATCACATGACTTCCTTGTACGGAATATTAAATTATACGCATTTTGCATTTCATTTAAACTTATTGGATTGAATTAAATCTACTTCATCAACAGCGCATAAGCCACAATAGAATAAATGCACTCTTTAAAATTCATCATATTTGTTTACGACAGCGACACTCTGGCGCTAGCTTCACTTAACAGCGTTACATCTCTTTCATTTTATAACTCATCAAGAATGCAAAAAATTATATACGTATATATCAGCTGGAGCACCTAATCGTTGCTACATGGTTTATTCAAATACTATAATAAGTCTAAAATCATGTGTAAAAGAAATTAAACAAACAAACAAAAAAAGGGGGAGAAAAAAAACAGTTTTTCGCAGACGATTCAGTATTTCTCATTCAAATAGTTTAGTTCTCACTTCGCGACAAAGCAAAAACACATAAAAACTCAAAATATCTATATTAAAAATTACGAAGTAAATCTTAAATATTTATTCCCTCGAATAAATTCCGGAGTGGATTAAGCATGATTTAATTCGCAATAACAAAAGACGGCTTTGTTGTTGCGAAGCTTAATTTCTCTAGATTGACAACAAATCCAATATTCTCCTGGGTTTCAAATGTAAACAAATATGCCCGCCAAGAGAAAAATGATAAGGCTTAGCCACACTTTAACAACTTTTAAATTATTGATAATTCTCTAAATCTTTCATGCAGATTTACTAAAGGCATAAAAACCTTAACCACAAGATAAGAACAACATAATTCAATCATAATTCAATCAAGCAAAAAATACACAATTTACCAACATATAAGAATAAAAAACTGAGCTCACTTAGCCGAGCAACAGAGTGGATATATATATACATAAATTATACTTTTGGTGCGACCGTTTGGCAACCAAAATAGGAGGTGCACATCTACATGTTATAGCAGTTGTATGTACAAAATTTCAACGTTCTGAGGATACTCGTTTTTGAGTTATGCAAGATACATACATACATACATACGTAGTACGTACGGACAAACGCCTCGGAAAAAATCTCTTCAGAATCCATTTTAAATCAGTTTTATAATTTTTTTTTTTTTTTTTTGGAAAAAGAGTCCCTTATTCTGTTCTTACAACCGAATGTCACTCAAAAACATCGTTAAATTGCATTCGATAGTCGTCAAAATAGATATTTTCTTTGAAATATGATACCCGAAATATTTCGCGATTACAATACTTCCTTTTTACTGCGTACAAGAAAATAAAAGTGTAAGGTAAATATGTTGCTATAAATTAAGAAGTTCGCCAAGTGCATTATTCTTAGCGCAAACTAAAAAAGATGCACCAAAATAAATTTTTAAATTTCTCCATAAATGTCGCACCAAATTTTACAAAATTCAATATTTATTAAGAATTTGAGTTGTAGAATCGAAATATGGAAAAACATTGGCATGTCATTTCGGAGAAAGTCCGATTTTGTGTGAAAATACCTATATTAGAACAATGCTATATATGTCCAAAGTCGCTCTTTGGAGACATGGAAAACGCAATTTGAATTTCGACAATCGGCCAAGTAAAACGGAGAATATAGAACTCCCCCCTTTTTTTGCGCAGTGTATATTGAAGCTTTCTAAGATGACCAACTATCGTTCAATATGATTTTGTTTTCTATAGAGGTGGTCGTCTTAGATGCGTGGCGTTCAATACTGACGTTTATGTTCTGATAAATATCGGACTAGCAAGGACGTAATTTCGGTTTTTGTGTGAAATAAAACTCCCTTTTTTCTATACAAAAAATTAGCTTTAATCAGTCAAATATCTTTCATTCTGTTTGATGATCTTTTGCTATCTTTCTGGTAACTTCATCATTCCGCGCACTTCTGGTCTTTATCAGCAAAGAACTCAACCAAATGCGATTTGGGGTCACCATTTTTATTGAAATATTTACCATTTAAGAAATTTTGTAAACTTAGAAGTAAATGATAATCCGATGGTGCAAAATCGGGGCTAATGGGGGATGAGACATCACTTCCCATCCAAGTTCGAATAATTTCGTACGAGTTGCCAAACTTATGAAACGCTGCGCGTTGTTGTGATGGAACACGACTTTCTTTGTGATTTGCCAAATCTGGCCTTTCATGTGACTGCTTCATCCAGTTTCATAAGTTGTTGACATCAAACATCTGAGATGATCAATTGGTTGTTTGGAATCAGCTGAAAATGCACAACACCTTTGTAATCCCACCAGATAGATTAGCAGGATCTTTTCTGACGGGATTTGTATTGATTCATCATGCTTGGGCCATGATCTTTTTCAATTAATGTTATTGTAGAGTATCCATTGTTCCTCACCAGTGATAATTCATTTCAAATAAGGGTCGACTGCATTACGCTTTGAAATGCTTATCGCAAATATTGATTCTTTGTGTTAAGTGAATTTCTTTCAATCCATACTTAACCCAAATATCGAACTTCTTAACGAGTCCAAGACATCTTATGTGATTTTTAATTGTTCTGTGTGATACATCTAACCTTTTAATCTCTCACGCAGTTACATGACGATTCAATTTTGGTTTTCATTTTGTCATCATCAACTTTAGAAGGTTGATTGAAACACTAGTCATTTTCTTGTGAAAAATCTCCAGAATGAAACTTTGTAGACCATTTCTGACACATGCGTTCTGTTAACCAATCAACACCATTGTACTTCACGTATTTACTTCAATAATCTCTTTGTGAGCCTCAGCCGCTTACTTGTCTTTATGAAAATAAAAAATGCAAAATATGTCAAAAATGCTTATTTTTGCCCCCTTCCCTGTTAAAATTCACCATTAACTAACAGCTGCAGACAAAAATACACGGCATTTGTTTCTAAGCAACATAAAAATGTCAGCTGCTAAAAAGGAAAAAAAATATAAGATTGACAGATAATAACAAAACGAACATAACTTTATCTATTTATGCAAACCTTGCTAACCAAATATCTGATGCTTTCACAGATGGTAATATATAGGAGATGATTCACCATAAGAATGTTCATATATTTATATTTATATATTTAATCTCCTCTCTAAATACTTCCTTGGAATTTTGCATTCAAGAGAGTTAGGACACCGCATTAGTTTGGGTATCTGAGTGACACGTATCAGCTTTCATGTGCATAAAGTATAGCAAAGAGTAAAACCATAACAATGTATTGATGTTCTAAAATTGGAACTGTTAACTGCATTTAACTGTTAAAAGTTTAATATTTTGGTGCTAAAACTGTCAGTATTGCGAAAGTTACGCAATACTGAGTCTTGCATTCGATTGTACAAAATGAATGTGAGAATATCATCTCTTGCGCGGATAGTTAATCGCTTACCTACGTGGTCAGAAAAAATAATTAGAATTATGCTCCAGTCATACTCATGTCAAGTCATTGCCCAGCAGTGTCGGTACAAGAAAACAGCTCTGACGACAAACATTGCATCTTAATCATTTCTTTGTTTCATTTGCCATTAATCTGTCATTTCTTAGATGCGGAAGCAGAACAGATAGATCACACAGGATTTCTTATCCTCATAACAGTAGACAAATTGACTTTTTCCTTCATACCTGAGATAAGATTGATAAAAAGATAAGTAATTCCATTAGTTAAGTGAAATTTTTCTTGTTTGCTTGCCTTGAAAAAACTTCGGAAACAAAATCTGAACCTGAAAGTCTGCTGAAATCGAAAAATTCCTTTTATCTTAGTTGGCAATTATCTGTTTTCTACGCATTTGGGTCCAATAACATAACCACTTTTAAGCTCAAGAAAGCTATCAAACCTAAGACATCTCTAAGTTTGAAAATGGAGCAGTTCTCTTCTATTAACTTTTAATTTTAGAATTTCTCTAGTTCTTCCAATTTTTGCATAATGTTGAATCATCATTTCTCCATCCATCATTTTGATTAATTTGCTATACAGATTGTTTATTATGCCTATTGTCAATCTACGTGAGGTAATAATATTGTCTTTTCTTAATTGCAGCAATGTTTTGCTTATAACAAACTGAGCAATTCAAAAATAATCAATATAATAATAATTCTTAATTAAAGACTCTTAAATACTCAGTATAATTAATAACTTTCTCTTCACTATAAAATGATATTATACAAGACAATAATCCATGTAACTTTATTTTACATTTCTCCTGTATGAGGATATGATGCAAAAATAAATATCAATAAAATAGAAATTTTTCAAAATAAAACCCTTAGAAAAATAACCGAACGATCTTTGATGTATAAGGAATCGTACATTACATGTCGTTTTAAAAATGGAAACTATTAGAAAAAATCATTTGCAAAATTACTCTAAATTTTTTTGTAGTATTAAACATCATGAACTACATCATCAAAGTACTATAACTACAATACAAAATACCAAATCACAACCATAATACAGCACAGATGTAAAGCTAGTACGTTTTAGCAATAATTAGCATTATTTTAAGGTGACACACTGCGTCTTTGGCACAAAGAAAAATTTAATGTTCTTCACTGGCGGTCCTATACTAATAACTACACCTGACTCTCACTATCTGCAGCAGAATGAGCTGGAGGCATCTTCGCGGAATTTCAAAATGCCACACGCCCTTATATAATTAATAAAAGTAATTAATAATTCCTTTCATATCACCTAAATCTGCTGTAGAATTGTTGCTCTCTTAACATATGTTGACTTTCGTTTTGTGCTCCTCGAATTTGGCCAGAATTTTTTAATATTGTAATTTATTTCAGTCTTCTGTGTTTTTTTTAACTACAGCGGGTGTTACACATTTTTAGAACGATTTCTGGCCGTTTAATTAATATGTAAAATGTAAAGAGTATTTTTTTAATGTTTGATCTGATAACCTTTTTCTCTGGACGATAAGTCTGCATCGTGATTTCGCTGACAGAAGAGCTTTGGATTAAATTTTCAAGGGTACTGATTTCCATTCTTCTTTCACTACTTTCGAGAATCCACGAGTCATGGTGTGTTTGCGCTTAGAAAGAGCTCTTTTCAAGATATCAAAGGCACAACAGCCCATAAATGAAATGTCATGGAGTTAAAAATATACGTGAAAATACTGCTAAAAATATAGGTCCATAGGTGAAACGTCATGGACGCCACGTGAACTTCATCGTTATTCCTTTTCAGGAATACATTGAAAAGGAGTATATGCAATACTTATATCAGTCTTCATTTTTTCAAGTAATGTAGTGGTATTTTCGAAGTATGACTTGTAGCTTTGTCTTAATGAAGCTTTACTCTTTGAAATTCACTGACTTAAGAAACGGAATTCTTCTATAAATATTTCTTTTCACTATATATATATAATATTTCTTTTCACTTCATTTTTCTTCTATAAATATTTCCTAAAACATTTCTTTTTGATAGTATGTAGACTTAATTTTAATGTCGTCACCCAACTCTTCTTATTTTTAATTTCTCATTGTAAGATAATTCTGCGACAATCATAAACCTCTGCTGAAACATTTTTTTGCATTGACGGAACCAGATTTGCAAGTTTTGTTCTCTTCGTTTTCGATAATAAATAGACCTTTTTTTTTTCTTTTTTTAAGTTCTAGCTCATGATTTATTATTTTATTTATTGCTATTACAGATGTATTTTGAAAACTTTGCAACTGATTTCTGCGTCACTGGATTTTTTCTTGTTGCCAACGATTTAACTTGAGAAACATTAGAAACCGTACGTACCTTTTCTCAGTATTGGAGATTGATCTTGGAGTTTTTTTCCATGCAGAAGTAATAATTGATGATGTCTGCCTTTCCGATTAATAACATTGCGTATAGCACACTTAGAAATTTTTTATACCATGCATTCCACAACGTTTTTAAATTATAGAATATAAATATTTCTCTATTATAAAATATCCTTCAATCGATAGCTTGTTTACATTCGGCATTTTAAAAGAACAAATTTTAAAATATCTAACGCCATTTCTTATTTCAAATAATAAGCAATTGCCAGAAATGTTTGTTTCAAAATGCAATGTTGCTTGTAAAACTGATTAAATGCACTTTCGCATATGATTTATCTAAATCCTTTGTGCTTTTTTAACTACATCAGTGTCTGTAAATTGATAAAATGCATCACATGATTTATCTCAATCTTTTCTGCTTTTTCAACACATTAGTGCTTGTAAACTGAATAAATGCATTTTTTACCTCCTGCAGTGAATATTTGGGGAATATTTAGTTAATTTCTTCAGTATGGATATAAAGCCTAACAGTGAGGAAATCAGATAAACTTTTAGTTATTTTGCATTGTTCAAGATTTGGATTCCATTTCTGCTTTACATGCCCCAAGGTTATTTTATTATGTAGTTTGTTTTTCAACGTTTTCCTTTGGTTCAACAGTTTTATGTAAGTATCTTGTTTTTGAGAATATATGTTACTGTGTTATAATAACTGCTAGCTAAAGTGTGTCTTCATATTAATCTCATGAGTATTCTTAACATCACAAAGTGACCCTAAGTTCTTCCAACGAATCAATCTACAGTGAATGTACCGAGTCAGAAATATCTGTTGATTCGCAGAATCTGGCTCAGGATTTTAATTTTGATGTAGACAATTTCTGTAATAACACTGAAGATATAGCCCCAACAATAAAATATGGCAATTTTTTTTGTCTGTTCATTTGCAAAACCAACTTTTGGGTAACTTTAATAAACTTATAATTTTATGTTATCAGAGAAATATGCCATTCAGAGATAAATAACCATTCTACCAACTCAATACGAAAAGAAGTTATATTTTTCCATCTATATCCTGTTCTTCACAATCTAATCCTGAAAAGAAGTCATATTCTGTTACGATTAAAGCTCCAGCTTCTAAAGTTTCAAAAACTATTAGAAATATGAAAAAACTGCATTGCTTATATATCTCGGAACAAATCTGTATCAGAAAAAATGAAAAAAAAATCGTACGTATGAAGAAAATTGGTACAAAAATTCACTAAGCCAATTACAAAAGGAGGTTTAGCAGTTGTATGTCAAAGTAAACAAGATGTAGAATTAATTAAAGGAACAATATCTCGATCAAATACTTACAGTAAGAATTTTAGTCTTAAAATTCCTAAGCCAAGTTATCCTAAATTCACAATTAATCCTGCTCAAATGTCGAACTATTCGTTGATAAGACCTAACTTCTTTGAGCCCAACTACACGACCTCTCTCAAATTCTGACACCTGCGCATATCGTTCGCGCACCTGTATGCGAGGCATAGTTACTGTCTATCAGAGTACACGGAATGAAATTCGTGAAGAATTTATGACCTGGAATAGTAATTTCTCCTCTTAAATATCCTGCCAGTTGCGCAGATCAGATGCGCTGTAGAGACAACCGTTCATTCATTGGCTACCAAAATGTAAAATTTTGCAGTTTCCGTCGAAACCTGTGTGCATATCAATTTGTGTCCAATTTGCTTTGTATCTTCGGTACGTCGTGGTGCGTCGTTTTTTTGTCTTAGAGTGCACTTACTGAAGTTTTAGACTCCATTTTATAAGATGATATACCAGCTGAAGATACTTTAGAACAAAGGAAATACACTCAAAGATTCTACTTCATACAATGCTGTTAACGATATTCCCTTTTCCATCGACAAAATTAATCAAGTATTTAATCATCTTTCTAAAAAGAAGGCGCCAGGTCCAGATGGCTTCGATTACATCAGAGTTAAAATAGTATTTAAGGCCCATTCTGAAATTTTCTTTAAGCATTTCAATAAATTCTTGAAATATAAAATATTACCCAAAATTTTCAAAATAGGCCAAGTTAGGTTCTTTAAAAACAAGAAGTACCTATTACATCCTCAGTCTTTTACGCAGATCTACATTTCTTTCTCCTTTAGTTAAAATATATTAAGACTTATCATCATTACAATCAAATCTCATATTAAGATAAACCAGTTTTTAAATGATGGTGAATATGGATATTCACCGACTACAGTACTCAAAATGCACTTGCTGAAATGAAACAATAATTGATGAAAACAGAAACGCAGAAATTCAAACAGCTGTCTTAAGCTTAGATATTAAAAGTGCTTTTGATACGCTTTGGTAACCAGTAATATTAAAAAAAATTAAAGAAGCACACAGCCGTTAAATTCACTTAAGGTTAATATGAGCTTCCTGGAAGACCGTGAAGTGCTTATCATTCCTAATAATGGAATAGTGAAAAAGAAACAAACAAAAGGCTGTGCTCAAGGATCTTGTTCTTGTCTTGTATGGAATATCACTTTCAAAGAACTTTGTCAGCTAATTGGCCAAATTATCTTACTGTATTAACTTACGTAGATTATACAATATTGTTAAAGATAACACTAGAGAGCAACTGGGAAATCATTTCTGTTATTAACTTATTTGATTCACGCTGTTCCAAATGCAGATTAGCCATCTCAGAAAATAAATCTTCAGCTCTTATTGTCAGTAAACCTGGGGTGAAAATGAAACGTTATCCAGTCTTCAAACTCAATAAAAATTGATTCAATGAGCTAAAGAATTAAAATATTTACATTTAATATGGGATGAAAAACTCAGTTGGATTCCACCAACTGAGTTTTTCATAGAAAATTTTAAAATGAGAATAAAAGTTATTGCAGGTAATTTTAAAACTTTTCAGAGCATAAATTGAGGTTTAAGTCCATATATACAAAAGTGATTATATGACACTGTGATAGAAAAGACTGTTACGCAGCTGCTATCTGGACATTTCCAATGCGAAAGAGAAAAATTAGAAGTCTGCTAAGAATTCAACCCTCATTTGCCCTTACAGTTACCAAGACTTACCGTAATACTTCAACCGCTGCAGCTATACAGCTTGTAGGTTTACTTCCATTGCATTTTCGACTACAGGGTGACGCAATTCTCGTGACTGCGCTACAACTCAAAAGGTAAGTAAGCTTTGCGAACAAGTATTCAACCCACTCTATTATGAATGTGTCACAACTTTAAATATTATTCATCTACCAAAATAGTAAAGAAACACAACCAGAACATATATCATATCGTAATAGAATGCTTAGAATCTAAACCGATGGTCTTAAAATTTAATATGACATGCGCATTTGCTATACTGGGGAATGCGACTCTATCAATTGTCAATGGAAAGGACACTTTGACACTTTCTTTCCATCGAAGCAAGGCAGCCTATCCACTGGGGCAGTTAGCATATAGGCCAGGAAGCCCCGCTGACAGAAAACATTTGATCCACATAACACACTTTGGTGCATATTTGTGCTCAAGACTAGTGCTAGGGGGGAGTGCAGACCTGGGCCAGTCAATAGTGATGGAAGAAGGGTGCAATGCGGGTGAGGAGAACAGTTTCAGTTTTACATTTACACATATGATAGAGATAGATGGTTGTAGAGATAAATGATTACAAAGATAGATGGTACAACTTAAGTGCTGTCAATAGGCATCCACAACGTGAACAATAAACGGGTACTGTGGATAGTTAAAATACAGGTATAACTGAGTTATAATCGGCTGAATAGTGCATTAATTATGAATATGAGCAATTAATAGACTGAAAAAAAGTAAAAATAATACATTTAATAAGGCAAAAAGCATACTTCACGGTTCACAATTCAATGAAATAAGTATAAACAGAAAAGAACAGAGAAAGCTAACTTAAAATAAAATTAACTACAAATACAGAACATACGGGTGCTGTGCTGGTGACGAGGATGGCAGCCGAAAATTACTCCAGCCCGTCTGAGATATTACTGGCGATATTAACGCAGTCGCATATGAGTTTCAAGGCATAACGATTTTCCGATGTAACTTCGGCCCATGCATCGATATGGTCCGCTGTTGGCTGTCTAAGATGATGTTCTGCAGTCTCGCTGCAAACTTACATACACTAGTGTGCAAAAATTAAGGACAAGACGGTTTTTTCAATATAACTTTGTACAAAAGCTTTCCAAATCAACACATTTAATACCGTAAGATCGCCAATACGTAAGGACATGAGTAATGTAAGCAACACTTACTAAAAGAGAAATCAGAGGGATAAAAAGAAGCTTTATTGAAAAAGTAGCATGGAGCACAATGCGACCGAAACTTCCGGTCTTTAATAGGGGATATGATCTCCCCTGACTGCTAGGCAGGTTTCACAGCGACTGCCCATGCTGAGAATGAGGGTGTCAATGAGTTGTTGAGGCACTGCTGCCCATTCGTCTTGCAGCGAAAATCGAAGCTCCGGAATCGTTACTGGTGGTAAGGTACGAGCTGCCAAGCGTCTGCCTAGAAAATCCCATACATGCTCGATGGGATTGAGATCCGGAGATCGTGCCGGCCAATCCATAAGTTCAATATCCTCACTCTCGACAGCTACTGTGCGATGACATGGTGCATTGTGGTCCATGAAAGGAACTACTGACCCATAGCTCCTCTAAAAAGACGCACATATGAAAGAAGAATCTCGTTACAATAACGGGTCCCGTTGACTGAACCTGCGTCGAAGATGTGAAGGTCTGTACGACTACCAAGCATGATGCCTCCCCAAACAAGAACACCGCCACCTCCATACCTGTCCCTTTCAATGATGTTCGAGGGATGATTGCGGCTTCCCCGCTCTCTCCAGATGAGTATGCGATGAGAATCGCTACTCAGACTGAATCTGCTCTCATCTGTAAAGAGTACTCGTCCCCATTCATTGTCTCTCCAATTCCGGTGTTCCCGGCACTACAGAGAACGCCTTCTCCGATGGGCAGGCGTTAGAGGTACACACCGTACAGGGCGTCCTGCAAACAGACCACCACCGTGCAGTCTTCTGGCCACGGTAAAACGCGATATCGGTCGTCCAGTCGCCTGTGTCGTGTGTCTAGCGATTTCTCCCGCTGTCTGCCGCCTGTTTCTTCTGGCCTGTAAGGCAATATACCGGTCATCTGCGGGTGTGGTTCCTCGTGGACGACCACTACTAAACCCCCGGATAGCTGTTCCTGTAGTTTGAAATTGTCTCCAAAGTCGTGAAACGATGCTGTGAGCAATTCCGAACTCTGCAGCCACACTTGTCACACTGCGGCCTTCCTCCAACTTCCCAATGATTCGACCTCGGGTAAAAGCATCCAGATGTCGTCTAACAGATTGATTATTCGCCATTTCTCGCTGAGGCAGCAACTCGGTGTGATTTTAACTGCTATACGGCGTGCAATCTCTTTGCCAGAAATACTGATCTTACACCGACAACATGCTTTATACTACTCAGACACTCCCCCATTACGTCTACCTGCATATCTGCGCATGTGCTACCGTACATCACCTTACTTAATCTCCTGATTGGTCTTTCTGTCCGCTCTGCCTCTTCGTTCAGCTGATATGCTAATTTTTCGACTTCGTCCTTAATTTTTGCACACCAGTGTATAATGGTCTAATGGTCCGGGATCTCCTGCCATCCCGCAACAGCACTGGTCATTTTCGCTTCGTCTGAAGCGGTGCAGGTAAGTCATGAAGGGACCATGCCCTATTAGAACCTGAGTAAAGTGAGGCGAGCCACTTCTTAGAAGCCAACAGACTTTTGGGAAAAGTCTGTAGACTCTTCTGCCAGTAATCTCTCAACGCTACAATAGTTCTCTCTCGAGCTCTGCTTTTAAGAACGAGCCCGGGAGAGACACATCAAGTTTCCGAACGTGGGGGTCAGTTGCTGCTCTTTTGGCTGTTGCATTTGCAATTTCATTACTCAGTATTCCGGTATGGGCAGGTACCCACTGGAGTTTGGGCCTATGGAATTTTGGTGTATTTATTAGGAGCTTTTGTATGGCCTGGATGAGTGGATTTTTGCTGCATGTGCCTTGGTTTGGCTGAAGGCTAGAGGCCGAATCTGTATAAATATTGGGATAATTATTTTCCAGTGCATAGGAAAGTGCAGCTTTTAATGCAATCAGTTCAGCCTGAAAAACTGAGTTTTGGTGTCTGAGCTTTCTTTCCCAGGTCTTCAGATCTGATTTCCATGTAGAACACAATATCCGCTACCTGGGCCACATTCTCCTTGGGACTCATCGGTGTAGATTACACTAGCCTTGAACCATGTTGGTGACTTACAGTTTATCGAAATATTGAATTCGGCCGGGTGACAATGCAGCTTGGGAAAGCTTTGCTCTTAGCCAGTATATACATAAGTCCTATCCCACAAACTTGTCGTCTCCTTGAGTCAGAGCATACCCACTATTGCACTCTCCTGCTGAGCTAAGAGACGCAGAGACGGCAGTCCTAAAATCACTGAGCTCGCCTAAAATCACTAAAGTGATTTTAGACGAGGTTTTGTATCCTCGGAAAAGGCTTAGGAGGATTGAGCGTAGCATATTCTCCATTGACACTAAAAGTAGTAGTATTCATTGACCTTAAAAGTAGTATATTCCGAGCTGAAACATTGGCTGTTATTAAATCATTTGAAAATATTGTAAAAATAATCGTGTTCATTTAAATATGTATGCTGGGTAGCACGTCAGTACTTTTTACAATTCCAAATTATTTTCAGACATCACCATTAATTTACAAATGTCAGCAACTATTACGAGGCAAGAAAAGAAATCGCGTCAATGTTTATTGGATAAAAACTCGTGTTGGATCACATGGCAATGAGCTGGCAGATCAGTTGGCAAGAGAAGCCGCTGAAAATTGAAATGCAAAATATGTTACTTTTCCTTGTCATAGATCAGTGGTACCCAACCTTTAACTCGATGCGAGCCAGTTTAGAATTTGAAAGATTTTGATGAACCTTATTTATGTAAAGGATTCTTAATAAACTTATAATAATACATAAATTATAAGAATATATGTGGAATAATATATTGAAGAAAAAGGATATTTGTTTGCTCTTTACATTACTATTTATTAAAAATTCAGTAAGATGGAAATTCAATACAGGCAAAGCATATTTTAATGTAAACCTTGACACAGCACGTCTTCTGCGAGTTTATTATACTCTGGTACACTGCGAAAAAAAAGGACAGTTCTATATCTCCCGCTCTAGTGGGCAGATTGACAAAATTCAAATTGCTTTTTCGTATCTCGAAAGCGCGACTTGGATACATATTAAATTTACACTGCTGGCCACCGTAAATGGAACAGCCTGAAGGAAGCATGCAAATAACATGAGATCTACAACATGCATTAGCGGATGTGAGATATGCAAGTGATTAGAATTTCAGCGCCGACGCACATAACGGGCGCCTGTGGCGCCACTTCAAAGCGCTATTTAAAGCTTGGTGTTTTTAACGATTTCAAGTTCGACAATTGTGTTTATCTTGTGGTTTTCTCAAAAAAAAACGATCAATTATACCTTGTAGTAAACAGCGATAATCGTTTGATCAAGTATCCGAGTTCGACAGAGGCAGGATAGTGGTCTACCGAGAGTGTGGATCATCTTTCAGGGAAATCGGTAGTCGTGTTAGACGAAACTAAACAACTGTAATGCGGATATGGGACCGTTGGATGCAGGAGGGTACGATGGACCGACGTGTTCGATCGCATCCACCTCAGTGCGCCACTTCACATGACGACAGGAACATTATGCGCATGGCAGTGACGGATTGCTCTGTCACATCACGAACCATAGCACAGCACATTCAGTCTGTAACGCATCATCCAGTGTCTGCGCGTACCATTCGACGCCGTTTACAGCAGAGTGGTCTGTCCGCAAGACGTCTATTGCTTCGTCTACCCTTGATGCAGAACTACAGACGTCTCCGCCGCCAATGGTGCGATGAAAGAAGGATGTAGATGGCAGAATGAAATGAAATTGTCTTTACTGACGAGTCACGCTTCTGTCTGCAACACCACAGTGGTTGGATTCGTGTCTAGAGACAGCGTGGAGAGAGGATGCTCAACAGCTGCATTATGCACCGCCACGCTGGTCCTGCACCGGGCATTATGGTATGGGGCGGTATTGGATATCACTCTCGCACTCCTTTAGTACGCATTGCCGGTACTTTAAACATCCAGGTTTAAACAACATCTCCGAGGTGTTGGAGCCAGTTGTCCTTCCTTACCTTCAGGGCTTCCATATTTCAACAGGATAATGCGCGACCACACGTGGCACGCATTGTCCAATGATTCTTCGTCAATCGCCAGATTGAATTGCTTCCTGGCCGGCTCGCTCTCTGGATCTTTCGCCGATAGAAAACATGTGGTCCATGGTTGCTGAGCGATTGACCCAGATTACATCCCAAGCTGCCACACCAGATCAACTTTGGCAACGTGTGGAAGCTGCTTGGTCTGCTGTACCCCAAGAACACATCCAAAGTCTCTTTGAATCAATGCCAAGGCGTGTGGCAGCGGTGATCTCCAACAATGGCGGCTACTCTGGCTACTGATACTACCTTCTAGAAGGAACCACACTTCACAGAAGTGTATAAATTTAATCATTTGATACTTGGTCAACATGTTATGTACTAAATAAATTTTGTTGTTATATCTCTTGTCTTTCTTGGAGTTGCTATTTGGGTGGCCAGCTGTGTATATATACCATTGCTCTAACACAAGTCATAGGTATTTTGACACGAAATCGGACTTTTTCTGAAAAGGCATGCCAATTTTTTTTCGAAATTCCGATTCTACGACCCAAGTTTTGCCTAAATATTAAATGTTGCAAACTCTGGTACGACATCTACGGAGAAATTCAAAAATTTATCTTGGCGTAGTTTTTTGAGTTTTCGCCAGGAATAATTTACTTAGTGAACTTCTTAATTTATAGCGACCTATTTTACTTTTTCTTTTTTCATTGCAGACAAACAGAAAAAGTTATCGTTCATACTTTCAAATAATTTTAACAAAGAGTGTAAAGCACATCTGTGTTATTATCGCTTTTAAGAAATATGCCAAATTTCAAAGCGCGCAAAGATATAAATTCACGAGTATCACAGGAAATTTAGAATAAAAAACTCTAATTTTTTGCAGGTATGCTTAGAAATACATCTACTTTAAGATGATGGTATAATTTTTATAGATTATAATTCAAACTATTTTTCGAAAAATTTATAAAAATTATTTAAAAACGCAAATTAAAAAAAAATAAATCATAAAAAAGAGCTAATTTTGTTTGGGATGAACTTAAATTTCGAAATGTGAAAGAAGGAATCAAGTAAGTTTAATAAAAAAAAGAGATATTAATAAATATATATCAAATTCAATTAACATTGAGGAGCTAAAATTTTGAGAGCTAATTTTTTAAAAACTACTGGTGCAATTTTTACAAAATTTGGTAGATTGGCATAATTTGAGTAGTAGAATTGAAATATGAAAAGAAATTGGCATGCTGTTTCATAAAAAGTCTGATTTTGTGTCGAAATGCCTATATTAGAACAACGCTATGTATAAATCTAATACATATCCTAAGTCGAGCTTTCGAGACATGAAAAACGCAATTTGAATTTTATCAATTGGCTTAGTACAACGGGAGATATAAAACTGTCTAAACGGGAGATATAAACCCCGCCTTTTTTTTTAACGCAGTGTGCATACAATGTTATGGTTCAATTCAGGCAGTCATTCTGATGTTCTTTAGTTATCCTGCATTTGTAGTTGGGTTTTAAAAAGGGAATATTTTATCCTGGGTTTTACCAAGTTCATTGTTCAAAAATCACTTTCGCAATGGTAAATTCATCTAAAGGAGGAAAGTTTCTTTGAAGAGTGATTAATTTTTTCCTATGCTCAAATATCCAGAAGTCAGTTTGTGATATTCTTCTTTTTAACTGTAGATGAGATTGAAAACAATTATTTTCATTTCCGGATCAACAGAATTTTTGTTTAACATATCTTCAACCTGCTGTACTAATATTTCAAAAATATAGTTATATATAAAATATAGCTATATACAAAAATATTAGTACCAACGAATAGATTTGAAAAGAATAAAGCAATAGGCGGAATTTTACGAAAATCAAAAAATCTAATTTCTAAGTTATTTTTAAGCCCGATGGCATTTTCAGAATATTTAATCGTTTTAATTTTCTTATATTTCTTGATGTAGTTCTTCAAATTTGTAAAGTTGCAAAAGTTACATTCGTTATAGTTAAAAATTGCATTCAAAACTTAAAAACGTTATTCATTATTATGGAAAAGTTACATTCCTTTCATCTATGGAAAATATTTTCCACAAGTTTAATTTTGATTTAAATGCATTTATACTACCTACTAACTCAATACTGAAACAAATGAAGATTGAAAAGTGTTTCTTAAGTGTTCTTTATTCTTTTTCTTAAGAAAAAGAATGGTATTTAATAAAGAAAAGGAAGAAAGTTTGTGTTTTTGAACTCATGAAAAACCATAGTGGTATCAGGAAAAACCTTTCGAAATAATTAATTTTATATATACGATAATTGACATCAAGACTATTTTCAATCTTTGCTGCTTAGCTGCTTTAAGTCTTCTTCAAAAGCAAACATTTTTTTTTTTTGAAAAAGAGTGCTTTGTGTCAGACCACCCTCGAAATTGCTGAAATTTTGTCCAAAATTTACGCCAATCTAAGTTTTATTTTAATTTAACTTTTTCTATCCCTTCTCATTTCAACTTCCCGTTAGAATAAGTGCGCGTTTCAGCTTTATGCTAATTTGAAGTGGAGCTAAGTAGTATTAACGAAAGGTAGAATGAGCTTTTAGTCTCAGACCTCAGAGAGCTTTTAGTCTCAGACCACGGTTACTCTATTCAACGTTCGCCTGACTAGCTAGTATTTGAATTCTAAGCCACAGCGCTTTTACGTGATTGCTTATTGAAGTAATTCCAAGTGCGTCAGTATTAGTTAAATCTTGCTACGCACCATTTAGTTTAGAGGCCAACCTCGCGTTATAGCTCTGTGAGCAACGACTATTTAGTTTCTAATTAGTTTTAGTTTAAATTTATTTGATTGTTCATTTTAGACCCAAGTGCGGTCTCTACATTCTGTATCCCTCCCGAGTTGGGAAGTGGTTGTAAATAATTGTGATTTAATAAAAGAGGATTTTAAATCCCTTTAAAGTTCAGTTCTTCTACCACTTAATCACAATACTCTACGACAGAACATAGCTTCATTCAGCTTCCTGTTCCAGATCAGGATTTAAGGAGTTCAAGAAGATGTTTGCCAGAAATATGCACCGAACACTCAGTCCTGACAATCTAAGATTGCTTTTTTCCCGAAATTTTATGTTTTACACTGGCATCTTTAAATTTGAAAATGTTAATTAGAATTAAAACTAATACTAGAATTAAAATAATAAAACTAATACTAATTAAATTCAATGAGAAATTCTTGACAAACTGCAAAATAGGAAATAAAATGCGAAATATATGTATATATTTATATTTCGCATTTTATTATATAATGCGAAATATATATATATTTATATTCGCATTTGTACTTTATTATATATATATATATACAATATAATAAAGTAAAAAAACAGATAAAATTACAG
>KK116065.1:0-15434 GCA_000611955.2 Stegodyphus mimosarum | reverse complement strand
AGTAATTACATTACATGCACATGCATAAAACCTAGAAATTGTAAGTACAATATGAGTGTAAGAAAATGATGCTTGTTTTACTAAATCATAAGGTGCACTAGTTTTGTGTTCAAATGGAAAACCTAATAAATTCTTATTTCTAGGTAATTCTGAAAATCTTCTGTATTTTGTGTTAACCTAGTCTTTTAAAATTAAGTTAATTGTGTTACGAAAAGAAACAAAACAACTTTTATATTCATTTCTGCTATAAAAATTCTTCGGATTTACTAAATTCTTGAAAACGCAAAATTCACACTTTTAGTACATTTTTAAATTATTAAAAAATTCCTATCTTTATTAGAATTGTGCATTGATTGCATCCTGTAATAACAAATTATTGTGGATTTTTGCTAGCTAAATAAATTTTTTGTCGCTGAATTCTGGTTCAACACCTCACTTAATTGGTTATAATTAAGAGTATCACTACCACATTTTTCGTTAATGATATACTGTTTTTGTTTATTTACATCTAGAAATATAGGTGCCTGAAATTTAAATAAAAAGTGGCAAAGTGAGATATTTTATTTTGCTTAAGCCTAATTTTTTTCTATTTTTGAATTCTTGGTTTATGGAAATCTGTTAGATATAACTGTTGAGAAAATTACTCCTTTCACGAAATCGTTTGGTGTTTGAAATCGTGTATGTAAAAGATTGATATACGTGTGTTTACTATTAATAATTAAATTATTAAAGTTCTCACGGAAGATTGTCTTGCCTTACATAAAAACCAGCATCAACCTGTTCCTCATCCTGCATATTCTGTACATATTAAAGCGTATTAAAGGACTTTAGTCAAAGGAGTTTCAAATGCGTTTTGTGTCAAAAAAAAGTTCTTTCATAAAACATTTTTGGAGTTTGTTTTTGGATAATGAGTTAGGCTCCAGAAAGTAGTTACGACAAAGAATTTTTGTAACACTTGAGCGAACTTGTATAATCACCTAAGCGCAAAATATTCTCACGATATTAGTTAAAGGAAGAAAAAATTAAAATGGGGTAAATCGTGTAAATGAGAAATGCCTATGAAAAATCAGAAATTCCAGACAGAGTCTTCGATGCATAAAAATAAAGTGCTTGTATGTGAGAGAACTGGTCGAGCAAAAAAATTCAATTATTGAACTTAAGAGTCCCTTGTTCCCTTATGGCTGATTCCCATGTTAAGAATCGATGACCTGCGAAGCGTTACTTTACTTATTGATAGATGTGCATACTATTTGCATTTTGAGGTGATAGGATTTTATTTTGTTTTCGAAACTTCGTTTCCCATGTGTCCATATTTTTCATTTGACAGTTTCAAAAATATAAAGTCCGGAGGTTTATTTTCATGCCATCTTAAATTCCCTACAGATGTTTATGGAAAGCACAGAATTCTAACCTTATCTGACGACGAAATCTTCAAAAAGTAACTGTTCTCACTCAAACGGTTTCAGCTATTTTGTCTACCTCAGTTCTCGACACGCATCGCTAGTTTCGATGATGCCTAGAGGGAAGAGAATTCTGCAGTTAATACGATCGGAAATAGAAAATTCAATTATGGGTGACTGTCTATTAACTACTAAAGCTAGTTCTCTATTTGTTGTTTCCTATATCATGTTTCTTACAACAACTAAAACAAATTTAATGAAATTTGTGACACAGGAATTTCCTTTAACATGTTTACCCAGAGTAACTGCAAAAATGAGTCTTACACACCTGAAATAAAGTATAGAACTCAACATTTACACAAAGCAGCAGATTATAAGCGTGAATGACAGGGATTTAATCTGGAAGAAAATGTTAGCTAGAATTTTTATTGAAAGGATGAAAAGTCCTATGCTTTAATTTAAAGCTACAAAGTATAGCTATACATTTTATAAGAGTCCAAAGCAATTAGCTGCTGCAACTTAAAGATTTTACATGCTATAGAAAACTCTAAGGCCTTTCAAAAATATTTAAGTCTAAACTTAATATTTATTATGATAGTCGCCAAATGTTATATGGTATTTTCTCTCTCCTTTCTGTTTCCTTCGCGGTGTAACGGTAGCACACTCGGGTGCTAGAGTCGAGAGGTCCAGATGCGATCCCGGCGAGGGCGCTGCACATTTTTCAAGTTTCCTGCTTCGAAAAAAAAAAAAAAATAAAAAAAAAAAAAAAAAAAAAAAACATAATGACTCTGCAACGTCAGATGACTGCTCATGAATGTGCTACAATATTATGAAATTATTTAAAATCTGCAGCCAAAGCTGAATTATAACTGAAGCCTAAAAGATATGGACTTATAGTGTCAAACTTTAAACAGAGCTATTTGCACACTGAAACCTCCACGTCTATAGATATCACCTTAAGAGTTAAATCTATTTTGAAGAAGTCAGTACTTATTAGTCCAAAGGTATTTATTAGTCCAAACTAGCTTTAGTAACCTGAGGGATTGTAGTTTTTGTTTTGCGATTTTGCGTCGAATCACTCTGAATGTCCGTTTCACTTTTCAAATTGTTGCCACCAAATATTATTGCTCTGTATTATATTTGAAGAAATTAAATAATGAAGCATCTGCATATTTTTTTTTAACCAATGGCGAGCCCTTAACCGACTTCGGCTTGGCCACTACTAAGACCAGAAGTGGTGGCCACTTTATTATGGAGGCACCTAATAGGTGGCCCACCTTTGCCTCCTATGAAGGGACAGACGATTACAGCTATGCCTTCTCCGGGATTCGAACCCAGGTCCTTTGGTATCGTAGCTGCTTCCTTAACCACTATATCGTCTGGGCAGCTATCTGCATAAATGTATGTATGTTTCTTGCATTGTGATAAAACAACGGTGCCTAGAGCCATCAAGTATCGAATGACGTATCCTACTGCGAATATGAGTATCTGAAAGCCCAAATTTGAAATCTGGAATTTGTTTTATTAGCGATTTCATAATTTGTAAAACATTAATGAATTTTTGATTAACAAACTCAAGGATTTCAAAGCGATCAATGGCAACATTGTACAGAAAAAAACATTTTTATCTCCAGCGCGTGAGACTGTGGATCGGAAATTCTAAAGATATGCTCAAATTATTTTGCGATATTGCTCTTGAACTGAGTTTTATGGTTTAATTGCGAAGAACATGATATTTAATAAATAAAGGTAACATTCAAAATGTTAAAAAAAACGCTCCTTTGGACGTAATTTAAAATCTGAAACCTTTCAGATTTTTTTTTTATTATTTTTATTTTTATTAAAATTTCAGTAATGTAACCTTAATGATATTTTACGTTCCTAAATTCACTAGTAAGGAAATCCATGATACGCAAAACGTTTCGATACAAATTACGAAAATTGAGCAAATTATAAAACTGAAATAAAATATATTTCCATATATCGCGATTTTCTTCAATATAAATTAAGCAACATGAAATTATATATAATTGCTTGTAAGGTTTATCCTAAATTTATTAACAGTTATTTTAAGTTATAATTCTTTCCTATCTATTCTAATTTTAGCTTACAATTTCCTGCCGGAATGTAATTTCAGAAACGCAGTGAATGCAAATGAGTAAGAGTACTATTTAAGTCGATGCTTCATCGACTTCTAGAGAGAGAGTCTGATTTTCCTGACTAGCGCGCGTTTGCCATTTGGCTACATTCTCTCTTAGCTACTACGCTCAGCCATACTTTGGCTTCACCGATTTAATTAATATTTAGGGGCCAACTACTTAGAATTCTGATAGCTTCGGCTGTATCTTTCAGGTAGCTTTAGTTAAGCTTAGTTTAGTTTAATTTCATAATTATTTAAGTTCAAGCCCAAGTGGAGGCTTCGTGTAAGTTCCGAGTTAGGAACTGATTGTAAATACTCTGAGAAATAAAGGGGAGTTAACCCTTCTTAAGTCTTACGTGTTTATTCGCACACTTAAGCGATTATTCGCTTGTTAGTGTTCGTGGGGTTCTAAGTCTGAACTTTGGAATTAAATAAATAAAACCCCACATGCTATCTAAAACGAATGCATTGATTTTTTTCATTGGTATGAAATTTTGTTTTTCAGTGTATTCTAGAGCTACTGCATGCACCTATCAGACATAAAGCGTGATGTAATGCCTGCAACATTTCGAAAATTATTCATAACTTCACGGAAGCCTGAATTCTGTAAAAGTCACGAAAATCTTTTAAAGTTTAAAATAAGTTTAGTTGTCCGCTTTCAAGTTCGTTGCGCTCTCACGTTTATGTCAATATAAACAAGCATTTTGCCAAATCTATTGAATAAATGAAGTAAAAAGGCAAACTTGTGGCAATTTTAGGGGTGTAGCAGCACAAAAGAAAACTAATTGTCTTTCGTGACTGCAAAAGTGGTTTATGATGCGGAAATCCAGTGTTGAACGCATCAGCAACAAAATGATCTATAACGTAACATATTATTTTAGCACTTCTGTTCTCTCATAATGGCTCAAAGAAAAGTCAAATATGCATCTGACATGCAATGTTAAATGCGCAGGCAAAATATGTAAACTTCCCGTCTTCAAGTAAATATTAACTACACGAACATACAAATTCTAAACGAAGGACTTCCAATTGTTTTCCGTCCCAAAATAAAGCCGAATATGTAAAAAATATAAAATTATTTGCTACAGCATTTTGCACTTTTCAAGAACAATAGTATGGAGTTTCCATAATAATTTTGCATTTTCGTAATTTATAATAATCGTATGACAGTCATTAATATACTTATGAGTATTAAGGAAAAGAAGCCATACACACTAACCTAAAATCCAATTAACATATCCTTTAAAAACCATACTAAGTAACTCTGTCAGGACTGACTGTTCTGTGTGCAGATTTGGCAAACATCTTAAAGTAACTCCTTAAAGTCCTTAAGTCCTGATCTGGAACAGGGAGCTGAAATCAGCTATGTTCTGGTGCAGATACTGTGCTAAAGAATAACTGCACTTGAAAGGGATTTAAAATCCTCTTTTATTAAAGCAATATTATTTACAATTCCCTTCCCAACTCGGGAGGAATACAGAAAGTAAAAGAACCACACTTGGGTCTAAATGAACAATCAGATAAATTTAAACTAAGCTAAATAGAAATTTAATTGATATTTGCTCTCAGAGCTCTTCGCGAATTTGGCCTCTAACTAAATGATGCGTAGCAAGAAATACTAATACTAGCGCACTTCAATTTATTTCAATAAGCAATCACGTAGTAAGCACTATGGCTTATAACTTATCTGCTAGCTGGTCAGGCGAACGTCGAACAGAATGACCGTGATCTGAGACTAAAAGCTCTCTCACCCTGAGAGGTTTCTACCTCTGGTTTAAATAGTACTTGGCTCTATTTCAAATTCGCATAAGCTGAAAACGCGCGCTTCTTCTGACGGGAAGTTGAAACAGATAAGAGATAGAAAGATTTAAATTAAAATAAAACTTTGTTAGTTTAACTAAAACCTTAGAACTTTTTTATAAATAGCACTTGTATCCATCCCATTTACCGAAACAAAACCTGTCCTAAATAAGGAGTTAGCGAGAGGTAGTAATGTAGTAAATTTTAACGCCAATTGTTAGCTCGATTACTATTAGGAAACACATATGGTTTTGTTACGTTTTCACGGTTAATTCTTTACTCATCTAAACAAGCTAACTTTTTATCAGACAAGAATGTTTTTGAACATCGAATTCATAGCCACGGAATTTGCGGATAAATTTTATTTCCTTACCTTTATCTTAAATCAGATTAGTACCCGTTCACCACTCCCTCAAAAATAGCTCGTATATATAAACTCCAAATTTTACAAATAAAATTTCCTGAAATTTTCTGATAAGATTTTAACCAGTTTCTCATTACTTTTATAAAAATTCCTTCAGGAAGGTTATAAGATATTTTATCCCTCCTTCTGCATGCCTTCGTGATGTAACGGTAACACACTCGGCGCGTATTCCAGAGGTCCAGGTTCGAGTCCCGGCGAGGGCATAACTTATTTTTCATGTCTACTACTTCAAAAAATCCTAATGACCTAATCCTAAGGAGGTTCTCCTCTCCTTCGGCAAATAGCCCAATTGTGTTTCTCCATAACCTAATAAACAAATTCAATTTCTTAACTTCAGTATGTTTCCTTCCTTCCGAAATTCTACAGTATAGTTCCTTCTATTTCATTCTATTCTTTTGATAAAACAAGTACTTAATTTAACATGATTATTCTTTCTTAAAAATTAACAAATTTCTATCAAACATATTTTTCAAAGAATTCAAAAAATGGAATTGTCAGTTCGCAATGTTTTTTCATTGAAAACTATTTTCTTTTCTTCTAACTTTTATTTTTCAATGAGTTTTAAGAGCTGCTATGCATTTAGTTTTCATCCAGCTCATTCAGCTACTAGAAAGTATCATTCCGGAAAGCCGACCTATACAGTCTGGGTGAATCTGCGAAAGTCTCATTCAAATCACTTATTAACAGTAAGAAAATTTTGTTATTTCTATACGTACAAAAAACAAAAATTCATATTTTTTGAAAAGTCGCCCGAGACTGCTGAAGAGAAAGGAACACACTGCATTCAACAATTCTTCTTTGCGCTTTCAATATCTTTTCAGATACCGATTTGGTTTGCACATTTGTTACATGCAAAATTTTTGTTAAGAGCATAATCAAAACGTTTTGCAGAAAAGTACTTCAAAGTTTTTATGGTATTTTATTAGAACTTTTTTATTTTAAATGTTTAATTTTCTAATTCTGTGTAGTCATATAGTTTATGAAAGGGACCAGTTTAAATCTGTACTTATAAGGTATTTCTCCCTCCTTCTTCGGATGCTTAAGTGGTATAGTGGTCAGAACGCTCGACTTGTAACCGAGAGGTCCGTGGTTCGATTCCCGACGAAGGTATTGCTCATTTTTCATCTCTCCTGCTTCTAAATAACCTAATGACTCTACACCGGCGCCCGAACTAAAACGTTGGTGGATGATGATTCTCCTCCACCGGTACTTGGTGATGGGTCCCCAAAACTCCAGCCGCCCTTTAAAAGGGGAAGTATATAAAGTATTTCTCCCACCTTCTTCGCATGTCTTCGTGATGTAGTGGTCAACACGTCCGTCGCGTAACCAAGAGGTCCGTGGTTAGATTCCCTTCGAAGGCATTGCTCATTAATCATCTCTCCTGCTTCTGAACAACCTAATGATTCTAAGAATGATTATCTTGTTAATCATAACAATACGGAACAGTTTTGTGAGATCATAAGGACTAGATTTTGTGTTTTCCCCCTAAGCTGCTGAATTTGAAGAAATGCTTTTTGCAATATGCTGTTCCCTTGTATCGATACAAGGAAATGCGTAGCGATCAAAAGTCCTCTTCTTTCCACATTAGCATTAATCTGTTTGTTTTCTTCCCAAATCGCTTGATATAACTATGAAAGGGCCCACGATCCGTTCAGAACTGTGTTAGTGATGGATTCGTGCTATATAGCTCCATTTCAACTTTTGGATAGAACTAAAAGACACATCTTTCGATGTTTCCAGATGACCACGACTCTTGCCATGTATTCATAAGATGTGCATTTGTAATGTACTTGACATAAGATAACGGGAGTAGTGTTGAATGATCTGGCATAGTTACAGCATTGATAGCTTTCTTCGCAAGCTCATTCTCCTGTATTGTGTGAGAGAGAACCTAATACAAATGGAGCGTATGTTCTAGTAGTGATGCTAACAATACTTGTCTGACGCTATGTACGAAAGGGCTTCTTCAACATGTCTACAGTTGCCTTTAATCCTGAAGCCGAGTCACTGTAAATGTTTACATAGCCTTGACAATCTCAAGCATAGTTTATTGCTGTTTCAATGTTTGTTCTACTAGGCTTCAAAGTTGCTTTGTTCTATACTTATTAATAATAGTTCTGCTTGAAAGACTGTGTTGCGACTGTCCAGTTGACTTTAGAGTTATTATCAATATAGCAGAAACTGCTCCCAATACCATTTGCTGTTTTAGAACTATCTGTATAGATCGTTTTCAGAGCTGAAATTATATAACGAGAGTCCATGGGGATTACTGCATCAAAGTTTAACTACGCCGGTTGGTGTTCGAAGGTAACTGATATTCTTTGGCCCCCTCCCCAGAATCTGGCTTTGATGTAGCTTTGAAATATTGCCTAGAAAGATTTCTTGCTCAAATCTGATATCTAATGGTGGTCTTCCGGCTACAGTCTTTGGAGTCGTGCAATAGGACTTGCAGATACACATTAGGAATGGAAGTTGGATTGGGTTAATGTTACGCTTTAGATGTTGGTTGAGTTTTTCAGCCCATGTAGTGACACCTTATAAGGCAATTCGTTCTACAACTATAAAGTACTAGTGCCTGAGAAGATGCGCTGGTCCCCCAAGATGTTCGCTGCATTGAGTTTGACAATAACTGAGATCATTGCTGAATGTGCTTGATTTGTGGTAACCATGATAGTTTATTGTAAGAAGCAATAAGCAGACCTAAATATTCTATTTGCTGCACACCTTTATTGCTTCCCATTAAGATTAATAGGATTACATATGAAAGGATCTTTTTGGTCAGTTGCAAGATCTTGACTCTTCTCTAAGGAGATTACAAGTTTGTAGGTGTTTCCCAATCTGCAAATTTATCGACACTTGCTTGTGCTTTTGCTTACATGTTACTAAATCCCGAGATCAGTAGGAAGTCATCAGTATAAGCTGTCCCGCGAAAGCCGTCATTGTGCTCATAAATATGAATGCTTTTTTTTAAATATGAATGTCGAGTTGGCGACGATGTTACACAGCGTGGACCCAAGACATGAGCCTTAAGGAGACCCTTTCATTATGTTATGTCTGACTACAATGTTACTTAGAGTCATCTTATTTGGCTGCGTTAGTTTTTCAAATGCACCTGGGCAACTGATGTTTGCTAGGCTGCTGCTTACATCCGCCCACCGCAGTGAATCATATGCACCCTGAATATGCACCCTGAATCAACCCAGCTGATATGGTCATAGGGAGCTTATTATGCTGCCTATTATTAGCTATAGTCTTCAATATGTCTTGTATTGCATGTTCTATGCCATAATAGAATTACAATTAAATTTGTTTTATTTCCTAGTGCAATGCAGCGCGTAACAACTTTTAACAGAAAGCTACGGCGGAAAAGTAAAAATATAAGAGCACGTGCTTTTAACATTGAATAAAAGCTTTTTTTTTGTAACTGATATTTAATTTGAATAATTGTAATTGACTAGTATATAAGCTGTAACTGTAATTCTACTCTTTTTTCTTTCCAGAAATTGCTAGAACTGTCTTGCGGGGTAGATTCAAAAAGCTATAAAAGCCAAAGAGAAACATCTCAGCTCAGTAGTTGTTTATTAGTTGTTGTTTTAGTGAGCTCTTGTTGTTGATTGCAGCGAATATGCGGTGAGATCGGATTAGCTTTCTCTGCGCTTTGTATTGCGTTCTATTTAACGTTTCAGCAGTTTAAAATATAGCTACTGTTTACTTTGCGTGATATTGTGATATTATACGAATATCTTTGAGGAATAATCCAGAGTTTTATTATATTTCTTGTTATTAAAATAAACTTTACTAATCAAAATCGCTGAAACAACCTTGTATTTGGCGTACATTTACTAAAATCACTCAATCGATTTCGAGGGCAGCTACAGGTCCCTCCTCATCAGGAGAACAAAATATCTAGAAAAGGAAAGCAACCTCAGTAACGGCTTTTTTATACCCTCAGGTAGAAACACGCATGAGGAGGCAACGCCATCTATCGGCAGAAATAATAATCAAGAATTATGTTAATAGAATTTTAAATACGTTAGGAAGGACTGGATTAGGCTTAAAATCTTTCACTAAACATGCTAAATAATTTAGCATGTTTAGTAGCTTAGTAAGACGAGACTGCCAACTATTCTCCATCCCAGATGCTCATCGGTCGTAGCCTTCGTCTGCCTTGTGATATCTTATTTGTAAGGGATGCGCCTTCATCGCCTGAGGAATACATTCAAGATCTCCAGACCCGTTTCGTAAAGATGCACAATTTTGCACGACAGCGAGTCAACTTGGCGACGAAGAAGACACGATACGATGCGAGAGCTACTGGGCATCGATTCAACGAAGGAGACAAGATGTGGCTGTGGAATCCGACTCGACCGAAAGGACTCTATCTTAAACTACAGCCACCTTGGGATGGTCCACACACAGTCCTAAACATGCTGAACGACGTAGTAGTTCGGATCCGTAAGTCATTAAACTCTAAACCTAAATTCGCTCATTACGACAGGCTGGCTCCTTACTATGACCATAGTAAGTAGTGTATGTAATGTAAATAGTACACGACCATTGTCCTTTTTTGTTTCTAAATTTCAATCGATTCAGCGATATTTCATTTGTATTTAGTATTTGGTAGTATTTGATTTGTTTTATGCTACTTATTGAAATTATCGTTTATGATGTTTGTTATTGTATTGCGATGTGTATTATTGCATTAATGCTTTGGTTGTAAGTTTGGCTTCCTGTCCAACGATTGTGCTGTCCGGGGCGTGCAGTCCTTGAAAAGAAAGCAGTGTTATGAATTTTGCATTTGGTTCGATATTTTAATGGGATTATAATTAAAACTATTTTTTATTTCCTTGTGCAATGTAGCGCCTGACAAATTTTTAAAGAAAGCTCCACAGGAAAATTAAAAATTTAAGAGACGTGCATTTAACATTGATTGAAAGTTTATCTCTGAAATTGATATTTATTTTTAATAAAAGTAATTGACTAGTATGTTAGCTGTAACCGTAATTCTACTCTTTTTGCTTTCCAGAAATTGCTAGAACTCTCTCGCGCGGCTGATTTAAAAATCTGTAAAAGTCGGAGAGAAGTATCTAAGCTCAGTAGTTGTTTATTAGTTGCTGTTTTAGTGAGCTGTTGTTGATTGTAGCGAATTCGCGGTGAGATCGGATTAGCTTTCTCTGAGCTTTGGATTGCGTTCTATTTAACGTTTTAGTAGTTTAAAATATAGCTACTGTTTATTTTGCGTGATACTGTGATATTGTACGAATATCTTTGAAGAATAATCCAGCGTTTTATCATATTTCTTGTGATTAGAATAAACTTTACTAACTTTTTATCGGACTTGAGCATTCAATCTATTACCAACCCTTACGCACGCAACAATGTTATATGTTCTAGTTCTTTCTAGGAAATGTGCAGCTTCTGCAGTTTATATGCTAATATGGAAATGATGCAATTGCCAGCAGGCGTAGAGAAATGCTAAAAAGATCTCTGGATGGCACTGATGCAGAATTTTGATAATGGAGTTATTAAGTATTTAATACATCAATCAAATCTATAGCGTCACCATAAGACACAGTAAACTGGCACATTCCAATTAAGTTTTTTCAGGAGTATAGAAAATTTACCCGGCATGGGATCTATCTTATGACTCATAATTGGAGCAGTAAGAAAGGAAAGATAAATTTTGAAATAAATTAATGTAGAAATATAGTCATCCGGAAGGAATTCGACACCCTGAACATCAAATTCCTCGTCAGAATTAGTAAAAAATTCCTCAAAAATGTCGGGAAATTTAAAAACCGGTTCTTAACTGTGATGTTAACTCTACGAGCAATAGAAAGAGATCTAAAATGATTCTTCGGAGTCTGCGATAACAACTTCACATCCTGTCTAAAAAATCTCATTGCGGATCGGGTAAAAATCAAGCAGAATCCAGGGCAACCAGTTACTTGGAGGATGTTCACATTCATCCACATTTTGGGGTATCTAATAGTTGCACGTAAATCCTTTACCTAGCTGTAATATATTTGGTTTACTACTATAATTGATTTAATTCATTTTAATTCTTGCATTAGCTTAATAAAAGCGCATTGCTTTAAAAATAAGACTACTCCCACTGCATGCACGTGATTACTCTCAGCCCATCACAGCACAGTCCATCCCAAGATGCCAGTTCATTTCCAGGGTTATTTCAATAGCTCTGAAGTCGCCGTTCGCGGAGCATGGCATGGCTTGTACCTCTTCAGAAAGCGCCTGATCGCAAGATCATAAAGCCTCTTTTATTTTACCTCATTAACCCGATCGATGTTCTAGTAGCTTTCCCAATGCCAGGCTTCTTCGTCTACACTGATGTCAGCGCAAAAGGATACAACAGTTTTTACATCGACTGCTAATGTTCACTTAAATGCTATTGTTAAAACATTCAGCATAATGTTATCAAAGCTCGGAAAGTGTTTCTACTACCGATAGGGATAAGGCAATCGAACCCACAAGTCCTTTAAGCCGAACGTAACATAATTCAACGAGCCCCACTTTGCATGATGTACATGTTGTTCTAAACTTTCATTTGTGGGAAAAATGTGTGGTTTTCTTCTGATCGCTCCCAAACACAAAAGACTGTTCAAAAGATGCTCACCAAACACCGCACTTAACTTTAACACATGTTCTGGCACATTACTTCGTGACAAAAAAACGGTCTTGAAGATTACGCGCAATGTTCGTTGCTTGTGGAAGAATCATTCTCTACCAATAATTCTGCGGCACTTTTTTCTCTTTCATTTAATCATCTTTCATTAATTATTTTCATTGAATTTTGCTTTTTTTTTAAATGATATTACATCTTGCATTGGAAGATTCGCAAAGCTTGTTTAATGCAATAACGCTCATTGGTTACGTTCAGATTGCTATCCTTCTCAAGCGAATGCGTATACTTATAAAAAATGGCTATCATTTCATGTAAATAATGTTGTTTAAAAAATATTTATACTACAAAATAAGATGAATTTCAATTAAATTTTGAAAAAAAATGAAATATAGGTATAAAGAGGAAATTTTCTTTCGTTACACTGAAAGCTCGAAATTCGTTAAAATGAAATGTTTTAACATACGTAAATTGTGTAAAGAGAAGGCGACTAAAGCTAATTTTGAAATTCTGAACGTTACTGGCATTGAACATTCATTACAACAATATTTTACCGCATTTAAAGCAATCATACGCTGAGGCTCTGAAGATTAAAGTATTTATCTCCTACCACTGAGATCTGCTTATAAACGTGAGGTGAATATTGCATTCAGATTAAAATTACACGCTCTATAACATGTGAAATACATGATAATCTAAATTTTATACAATTTTTTTTAATATTCAAACTGGCGTAATAAAGAAGACCTAAAGTCCACCTAAAGTCTAAAATCCGCGCAACCTCTTTGATATCAACAGACAAATGCGAGAGATTGTAGCAATTTCTGATGTCATTTCAGCATTATATACTGTCTTCATTGAGTATTGAAGCTACCTGCCACGGTCTACTAATTATAGTTTTTATAACCGAAATCAAATAAATATATTTTCTTAACTATCGCTGAATTTGAACCCATAGTTAAAGATTTACCGTCAGCTGTTTTAGTCAAGCAAAACTGCAGTTATTGAAATTTTGGTGTTGTTCGGTTATTCGAGGAGCAGACAACAAACATACCATTAATAACAAAATTACATCTTGAACTGCGCAAAAGATTATGATTCTTCAGGCTTTATCCATACACGATTCTCACACGAGATTTTAAGGAAAGAACGAAGAGAGATTCTGATTTGTTTATTGATGGTTCCCAAATGATAAAGAAACAGCCATAAATTCTTTCAAGAAAAGTACCGTTTCGGTATGAAAAATTACTGGAACTAGCGGGCAAGCCCGCCAGCTGAGCGGGCTGGGCCCGCTTGTTCCTTGGCATTCGAAAGTTGGACAGAACTACCAGTGTTCATCTACGGCGTCCTTGGGATTCGAAAGTTGGACAGAACTACCGGTGTTTAAGATTTTCTAGGTAGCAAGCATGGCAGTTGAGCGGGCTGCGCCCGCTTGAATTCCCGGACTCCCGCTTATTTCCCTCATGCATCCCATATACTGCACATGCGGGAAATCACGAAAACACTCACTCGTTCGCCGGGATTCGAAACTTCGACCTAACTACTGGTGTTCAGCAATTTTCCAGCTGGCAAGCATGCCAGTTACGCCCGCTTTATTAGCGTATGCATCCGCATTCTCGTATACATCCACAAGATACTGCATACACATTCCCCATTTGGAAAATGTCGAAAAAACCCACGCCGTGTAAGAAACCGCCAGCTGAGAGGGCTGCGCCCGTTTTATTCACGTATGCATCCAGAAGGTAATGCATACACGTTACACACGCCGAAAATTACGAAAACACCCACGCGTTCCCCGGTATTCGAAAGTTGCACCGAACTACCAGTGTTAAGGGATTTAGCCGCTCACCCGCTAATTGTCCTTGTACGAAGTGTAAATGCGTACGAAGGTGGACCGAACTACCAGTGTTAAGTGATTTAGCCTCTCAACCGCTTATGGGCCCTTGTACGAAGTGTTATTGCTCGCGTGTGTACAAATACATACAATGAGTGAAAACTGTATTTGCATTTGAAAAGAAAAAAATTAAACTGAACTAAAAAATCTGATATGTACAACGCATGACTTCCTTATGAGGAATACTAAATTACACGGAATTTTCCTGCATTTGATTTAAACACATTCAATTACCGCATTTTGAATTAAATGTACATCGTCGATAGCGCATAAACGGTAACAGAATAAATGTACTCTTTAAAGAATAAATGTACTTTGCCGTAGCCACACTTTGGCGCTAAAGAAAAACGATTAAGCGTCGTTTACCTAATACGCATGCGCTACTATTTAATTCAGTTTTGACTTCACGATAAGGCAAAAATACATAAAAGTTCAAAATATTTTCGTTAAAAATTGAAAGTTATAGAAAAATATAAGACACAACTACAGTTAAAAGAATTTTAAAAAAAAGTTTTTTCCAATTAAAACTCCGATCTGTACTCAAAAACCAGCTAATAACTGAAATGATATTTCCGGGATCAATCAAGCATAATTTAATTCGCAGTAATAAAAGAAGACTTTATTTTGTTGTTGCGAAGTTTAGTTTCTAGAGATTGGCAACAATTCCACTATTTTGCTAAGCTTCAAATGTAAACAAATATGTCCGCTACCATAACCCAAAAATTAGGCTTATCCGCACTTAAAAAAACTTTTAAAGTGTTGATAATTCCACAAATACTGCATGGATAAAATCATTTGCATATACCAATGAAAAAAAATTATAATAAGTAAATAATTTATAATTTTGTAAATAAATATTTTCTTGCTAAAGCAGAAAACGAAATTTTACTCTTCGGATAATATATATGACGGTATTATTTAAATTTAATACAAAACATTATATTTTAATCAGACTTCAAAATAACATTTCGATAACAAAATCTTGCTAAGAAATTACTAAGAAACTTTAAAAATTCAAATATTATAATAAATCTATAACGATGTGTAAAGCAAATTAAAGAAATAAAAATCATAGTCGCTTTTACCAATGCGCATGCGCTTTCTCTATTACCCCCCCTCGAAATCAGAGAAAAAAC
>KK116064.1:35294-45437 GCA_000611955.2 Stegodyphus mimosarum | reverse complement strand
TTTATTCGCGCTTTAGGTATTCGCGTTTTTTTAATTTTTATTAGCGCTTTTCACAAAAGCATTAATTTCACATTCATTCACTTTAAAACTTCCCCCTTGTTCTCTGGCCAAATGTGGTGTTTGTGAAAAACACGCAGTTTTACTTTGTCAAGTGTTCACAACTACCACCTGACTTCAATTCTATTGGGGTTAACTCTTCGACTTTCAAGACCTCGGACCTTCCCTAAAACAAATCTGAAATGCCCTGAGGTTCTAACATAAAATGAACTCTAAACTTTTGTGTGAAACCAGAGAACACTACGTACAACTTTCAAACATTTTCAATTGCATTTCATACATATAATTCATTCTTTCAATCTTCAATTCAAATTTTCTTTAAATGCTCATTGCGTTAAGTAACAATTATATATTCAATTTCTAATTTAGCGCGCTTTACGCTTTTACATTACATTTTAATTTTAACTTGCGTATCCTTTACGCTTTTCCAAAATCTTCAATATTCACAATACCAGTGCTTGGCTTACATACAATCGTGCATTACATAGAAAACAGTTTTACAATAAATACATTCATTATTTATACATAGAAATACAATACAACAGTTTTGCTATACAACTTACGTACTAGTTGCTTTTAATTAACACAATTCAATTTCCTATTTACAGAGAGTCTTTTGACTAAAATCAATAAATCACATGTTCTGGATTACAAAGAACATTTCACGAATAGTCTCACAGTTTCTCAACTGAAAACTCGAATTTCCTTCGCTGTATGTTTAACTTATTCCTTCAAGCGTGTCCTTTAAGCTTTCGGCATCCCGATAACCGACCTTTCACTCGTGTAACTTCCCTTTTAAATCTGCAACTTGCACTTAAATGAGAAACATAACTGTGTGAATTTAAAAAGAAAATAAGGAATCTACTTATCTTTCTGCCAGTCTGTTAGGCGTTTGTTTGTCCATTCCTGGAAGGTTGGATATACTGTAGCTTGGGCAATTCGTTGTCTGCTGCTCCTAGATTGAAACTCTGGGGCTGCCTTTCGTTTGGTCGATCTCCTTTCCTCCAGAAATACCTTGTGGGGACGAATGGTGGGTGGCGCTTTCCATTTTTGCGGAAACCCCCGCTCCCTTTCCAGAATGGCTCGTTCCTGCTCCTGCACTCGTAGGCTCCTTCGTTGTGGATTGGCACCTTCGGCGGCTCGCTTCTCGATGTTCGGTTCTCTCCGTAGTGGTGGAGCTTTCGTAATATTTTGATCTGGAGGTTTCTTCCTCAATCGCCTTTGTTGCTGAGACTGCTGCTTAGCGTTTTTCCGTTTTTTTTTTCTGGGGTGGTCTTTTCTTCGGCTGCGGCTTCCTCTCTTCTGGTAACCTCCTTTTCAAACTGGGTTCTTTTGTTGTTGAGGGACCTGGTTGGGGCTCTTGAATTTTAGAAAAATTCTGTGAGGCTGGACCCTGTAAAAAGTCTTTCAAGATATTATTATTAGCTCTTCGATAATAATGTTTGATTTGGTCGAAATTTGCCACAGTCTCTTCTCCCTTCCCATTCTTTAAATATGCACGACATTCAATTATTCGCGTTATTTCAAAAGGACCATGCCTTCTTGGGCAAAATTTTGCTACCGAATATTTTGCTGAGCACGAAAGTGCATGTGTCTGTTTTAACACCTCCTCCCCCACTTTATATTCTACGATTCTTCTTTTTTGGTCATAATATTGCTTCTGTCTCTTTTGCGCTTCCCGGGAGCACTTTTCTGCTTCTTTTATCATCTCTTCTATTTCACCAATTTGAAATTCCAGCGCTCTATTTTTCACATAAAATAATTTGTCTAGGGGGGTCATTATCTTCCTGCCCAACAGTATTTTTATGTACTTATAATGCAGTTACCGTGATTATAATTATATTTATAAATTTAATGATATTATTCAACATTTTGTATATATGGGATCGATTACACCACACTATCAGTGGAATTAAAAAAACTGTATGAGGTAAATTTCACAAGGAATTAACAAAATTAAACCTACAGTACAGGAAATAAAAAGCTTTGCAAGAAATAACCTGTACTAGAGATCAGAAAAATTAAAACTAAGAAAGAAACAAACAAAAAATATATGTATAAAATACAGTAAAGCAATAAATTGATATCCATTACAGTAAGGTGTTTAAATCAATATATCAAAGACAATGTTATACTCACATTACGGTAAGCTGGGCAATACGCTGATATTTTGAAGAGTTTTTTTTTTTTTTTTTTTTTTTTTTTTTTTTTTTTTTGAGTTCTTTTTAGTTACATCATTTCTTTTACAACAATAATTTTTTATCAAAATATTCGACAAAACCAAACAATTTTTTTTAATGTCTTAAGCATAATGCCCTGACAAACATATATCTAAATGATCAAAGATTTCTGAAGAACTTAATTGATTATAGTAATTGAACAAAGTAAGTACTTTTGATTTTGTACTTTTAAAAATGATTGTTCATGTTCAGATGAAATTAATTTTTTAACTATAATGTAAGAGTAACCTACAATTTTTACAACGTCAGGATTTGGAAACAGTAAGCCTCTGTCTAAACTGGGTACAAGTCTGTAGGTATTATCCCAATCCATTTCTTTATGGATAGTTAATTGCTTTTTGCATTAGTTGCATTTTAATGTTTTGCAAACTGTATATGCACATTAGCCTCCAAGATAAGTTAATATACACTCACGTTTGTGAAAATTGCAACACCAAGAAGGAATCGTCATAATTGAATGCAATTTAATACACAGTTGAGTAGTAGTGGTACAAATAAATGATTAAATGTTCAAAGCAAACAAACAAGAACAAGAGATCAGAATCAGTATTTTGTGTGGCCACCACGCGCCGCAATAAGTGCTGCTACACGACGTGGCATGGAGTCAAACAAAGTTTGAATGTCTGACTGAGGAAGAGCATTCCATATCGTTTGTACGCGTACCCAAAGTTCGTCTGCAGACGCAACAGGACGAGGATCACGAGCAAGACGCCGACCAATGACATCCCACACATGTTCAATTGGCGACATATCCGGGGAACACGCAGGCCAAGGAAGAAGCTGTACCTGCTGCGCTGCAAAGAAGGATTTAACAATCCGAGCAGTATGAGGGCGGGCATTGTCCTGTTGAAATACAGCGCCTGGCAAGCTTTGAAGGAAGGGAACAGCTTCGGGCTGTAGAACTTCACGGATATACCGGTTGCTGTTCAGATTGCCCACAATTCGTAGCAATTGAGATCGTCTATGATATGCTATGGCGCCCCAGACCATAACTCCGGGTGTTCGTCCACTGTGGCGTTCGATAATGCACTCCGGAAGGTGGCGTTCACCGGCATAGCGTCTGACACGAATGCGGCCATCATGGTACCACAAATTAAAGCGGGATTCGTCAGAAAACACGACATGCTGCCAATCAGCACGCCAGTCTCTATGCTGATTGGCCCATTGTAGCCGCAGGCGGCGATGGTCGTGCGTTAGGGGGATCCTGTATAAAGGAGTCCGTGCGCGCAGTCCACACTGCAGCAGACGTCTACGAATTGATGAAGCACACAATGAAACACCTGTAGCTATTGACCACAGTGCTGCCAATTGTCTAGAGGAAGCTGTACGGTCCGTCCGCGCCATGCGGACCAGGTGTCTATCATCGCGAGCTGACGTCACATTTCGGGGTCCACTCCCGGATTTCCGAGTTGTCCGACACTCGTCCGTCCACTGCTTCCAAACGCGCATCACTGTGCTGCTGTTACGCTGCACACGAGAGGCTACTGCACGATACGACAATCCAGCTTCACGAAGGCCGATGATTCTCCCTCGTTCAAACTCTGTAAGTTGTTCAAATCTCGCTCTCTTTCGTCGACGAGGCATAAGTACAGATTGAGTTAACGTTTACCACTAGCAGATAACCACCGATAACCATACACGCTTCGCTACAGCCGTCTATTTATTCGGATCCATCAGCCGTTCAGAGGGCGCTGCTCAGCATACGCATGCGCTACGGATTTGCAATTCTAATCATTTGCATATCATGCGCTACTTTGCATTTCCTGAAAATTTCAGCTCACTCGCGAAGTCCTTCATGGTGTTGCAATTTTCACAAACGTGAGTGTAGCTAAAACTGTTGTCAACTGTAAGCAATCATTTCCATGCACATGAATTGAAATATTTACATCATCATCTTGCCCTAAATCTTCCCGCACATTTTCAATGTCAAATTTTTAACACATAGTTTTCCATACACACTTGAATTAAGGGGCAACGAATCCCGCAAACTAAGTTTGGATTCTGATTCAAATACTTGCTGTATAGAAATGCTGTACCGCGAACCGGAAAGCGTTCTGTATTTGCTAAAGCCATCTTCCAAACAATTAGTTTGCACTTTCCCAGTTAAAAAATACATGAATTTTAATTCATTTATGCAGTAATTTGTCATCTCTAATACGTTGTGTGTTGTATGGGTAAGAGCTGAATGAGTTTCTTTTATTAAAGTGCCAGTTTTATTACCTGAATCCTTCCAGATGTCCAACCAGTGAATAAATTTATTCAAAAATATTACATTTTCATCATGTGGTGCCAGCGTTAGAATGCTCATAAAGGTATTTCTAAATTTCTAAGGTGTATTCCTTTCGATGGAGTTTTGACATTAACTACGCACCATCACTTGTAAATTAAGTCAATATATGAAGAAGTTTCTTTATAAAAATCGAGATTATGTCTCTCACCAAGCTCTAAAAGTCCACGAATCACGTTATCGTTAAGTATATTTAAAACCAGTTTTACATTTTAACCGTCTAAATTAGATCGTTTTAGAGCTTTTAGTTTCAATCCATAACTGAATTTAATCAAACATGAATGCTCCAACTGAAAATCGGGCATCTTCAAAAACATTTGCTTCAAGGGAAACGTGTATAAAGATTAAAATCATTCAATATTTAAAACACAACAATTTATCATTCCTAGATAATACGTCTGTTCGGATATTGTGCGGAGAACAACCATGAAGCCAAAAAAGGGAGAAACAGCTTATTGTGGTATGGCAGGCAATGGTTGTCATTCGATGACGTACTTCCTCTAGATGGACAGCCTTAATACTTTTCCCTTGCTAAGGGATTATATGTAGTATTACTTATTATGTGTAGTATTTATTATTAGAATTTTTTATTAGTATTTATGATTGTAGTATAGTAATTAATATTTATTGTTGTAGTATTTATTATTGTAGTATTTATTCTGTAAAATTTACTTCCGTTGGCAAGGTGAAATGTCGCCCATACCCTTAAAGAAGCCAAGTTGGCGCAAGCAAGGCTTTCTCCGAACAATATCCCGTCTGTTCTATTCCTGTCACAAAATATGTTTCTTTCCTTCTGATATAATACGAAGCATTGAAAATAATACAAGAAATGCGTTTAAGTGAAAATGCAGTACAGATTAGCAACTTTGGCGTGATGCTGGCGAAATACAGTCTGTCAAAAAAGTATTCGAATACCGGCACCCATCTTGAAAACACAAAAGTCGCAAACTCCATTTGACACTGTTTTTCCACCTGGTATAATAATTAATTCTATCCCTTTAAAAGAATAAATTTTTATTTAAGATGAGAAACAAATATTTACACAAAGGGGTGACATGAAAGAAAATGTTTACACAAAGATCGATGAAAGAAAATGTTTACACAAAGATCGATGAAAGAAAATATTTACACAAAAGAGGGATATCTGAAGAAAGAAAATGTTTACACAAAGAGGGGAAGTTAAATTTTTTTCTGATGAAAGAAAATATTTACACAAAGAGGGATAAAATTTTTGTCATGGAAAAATATTTACCCAAAGAGGGGATTTTAATAGAAAAAATTATTTACAAAAGGAGGGGGATCTAAAAAATACCTTTTGCTGACATGAAAAAAATACTTACACAAAAGATGTAAAATTTAAAAAAATTTATTTAATACTCAAAGAAATATTTTATACAAAAGAAGATGCTAAATTTAAAAATTCATTATACAAATCTTTTTCTGTTTGGGGAACTATAGAATAGTCCAAAAATACATCATATTGCTCTAACATATTTACTAAAATGTGCAAGTCTGTTTGACTCAATGTCTCTGGCATGGAACTGTCTATAGGCATTGTTGGTGGCTGCATATTTGTTGGTGGCTGCATATATGCTGGTGATGGCCACATATTTGTTGATGGCTGTATATATGCTGGTGGTGGCCACATATATGCTGTTGATTCTGGTGGCCGCATGTCTACTGACATTGTTGATTCTGGTTTCCGCATATCTACTGACACTGTTGATTCTGGTGGCCGCATATCTACTGACATTGTTGATTCTGGTGGTCGCATATCTACTGACATTGTTGATTCTGGTAGCCGCATATCTGTTGGTGGCTGCATAAACCAGTCTTCTATATCATCCATAAACCAATCATCCATATACAAGTCTGGTTGCATCTCTGCTGGCTGTATGTTTGCTAGCTGCATGTTTGTTAATTGTCCGTCTGCTGGCTGTATGTTTGCTGGTTCTGCTGGCTAAATTTAATGTTTAGTTCTTTTTTCAAATCCTTCACTAAAGTTGCCGGACAACAGTTGACAGCAAACAGAGATTTTTGAGTTGATATGATGTATACGTTTTACCAGATGGTATGAGGTACGTTTTGTTCGGCTGCATAATATATTTCTGAAATTTGAATTCTTCTCCAGGCTTAAAAGTTCGTTGTGGGAGAGACATTTTACTCTCATAATATACTAAGGGACTCTGGGTGGTTTGATAAATGTGGACTTCTCCTTCCTTCGTTTTCCTTACACCAAACGTAAAAAAACTTTTTGTTAAAAAAACATGATCCCATCTAAAACTGGTTCTCTTATCTGTATGTTTTCGTTCAAATTTTGGTACTGGTAAAACAAGTTTCTGATAAATTTTAGCCCATTTATATGGGTTACAGTCCTTTGGGATTCTACAAGACCTCTTTCAATATTCTGCATCACTAGATGAGATATTTTGACTCTTTTATAATACAATTTATTTTTACTCGCTGGTATGTGAGGAATAAATGCAATACAGCGATCTTTAAATTTAATATCCAAATTCTTGTAGTTTGAGAGTTTTAAAAACATATCCACACAGTCAGTCAGTTTAGAAGCGAACACATTACATACCTTATCCATGACTAATCAAAATCACAGAGCTTACAGAGGTTACGGAGGTCTTTCTCACTCACGGAGGTCCTTCTTACGGAGGTCTTTCTCACTCACGGAGGTCCTTCTCACGGAGATCCTTCTCACTCACGGAGGTCTTTCTCAATTCCCCTTCTAAAGCGCGTAGCTTTTATAGTATGGAAACTTCCTGTTTTTTTTTTGGAAGGAAATCCTGTTAGAAAGAAAGTATGTTTAAAAATACATCCCATTAGGAAGGAAATACATCCTGTTAAAAAACTCTAAATAATTCTTGTTGACCCAAAACCTTTTTCTCCTCTCTTGGTAGTTGAAATTTCTTCAGGAAGACATTTTACAGGTATATGCTTTCCATATTTTAATAAAATCTTTTGTGCAATTCTACCCATGTTAACCTATGGAAAAATGCTAAAAAATGAGACATCATTTTTAGACAAAATTTTTTTTAAGGTTATTAAGCTCTTCTCGATTCATTCATTCAAGGAATATGACTGAAGTACCTACCTTATCTAAAATCCATTCTGCGGATGAATGGAATCAAATTTCTCATTTACAAGAATGGTACCCTCAATACTTGCAGAGAATTGCCAAGGAATCTATTTGCTATTTTTCACGTTTCGACGGTCAAGTATCGCATTATTTTCAACCCAATTCACTCGAAACTTTTAAAAAATTTGCTTTAAGATCTTTAACGGATCCAGAATTACAGACATTTCATCTACATGTTTGTTTTCGATGGCAAAATATCATTTGGGTAGATGCTATAACCTGTCTTAATATTTTTCGTGTTTTTTTCGTGCTGAAAATTACCATGTTATTCAAACGACCAGTGCTCCCATGACAATTTGTTTTTCATGTTTGGATTCAAACGAACATTACAGTTCAGTCAAATACCGTATGAATCCTAATTCCGTCGATATGATTCCTGGACCTATTTATTATTATCTAGAGTTTATTGAAAAAACAGCGTTTGCTATCGATGAAGTTTCGGGACAAGTGATGTATGATTTATACATCTCCTACCCTGAAAATTATTTTAAATATGCTGAACTTTTAGAAAGTTGTCCAAGACGCAGGAGATACTAAAAAAAATTTTTACTTTTTTATAGGTTAACATTGAATTAGATTTTTTGGGGGGTTTTCTTCTGGTCGACTTCCTAAAGGACCCAACAACCTCCTCGAAATTTATTAAGATTTCTACATGGAACTTTTATCATACAGATTGAGCCATTTGATTTTGGGATAAGATAGTCCTGTCAAATCTTATTTAATTACCTTCCATGGTGCCAAAGTTATTCTTCTCTTTGAGCCATTTGATTTTTAGGATCAGACGGATTTAATAAATATTCCCGTCAAATCTTACCTTCCATGGTGCCAAACTTATTCTACTGTTTGAGCCATTTGGTTTTTCGGATCAGATTCATGTTAAATCTTATGTAATTACCTTCCATAGTGTTTTACATTTCAAGGCTTTGGATATATTTTAATAAAAACCAGTTTTGGAAATATTATTCTTTAAACTTATAAAATTCTTCAATCATCATTAAAGGGTTGGAACAAAATACCATACTAGACTCCCAAAAATTTTCACGACTAAAAAGAATTTTCTAAACCTTTAAAAAAAACTTTTTGCCTAAAAAATGATGTCTCACTTTTCCCATGTTAACCTATGGTAAAATGGCTAAAAATGAGACATCATTTATTAGACAAAAAGTTTTTTTTAAAGCATGTTTAGGATATTTTCTTTCGGAAAATTTTTACAACCCAGTTGGTTATTCTACTCTTTGAGCCATTTGATTTTTATATAAGAGAGTCCCGTCAAATCTTATTTAATTACCTTCTATGGTGCCAAAGTTATTCTACTGTTTGAGCCATTTGATTTTTAGGATCAGATGGTCCCGTCAAATCTTACCTTCTATGGTGCCAAAGTTATTCTACTCTTTGAGCCATTTGATTTTTCGGATCAGATGGAACTATTCATGTTAAATCTCATGTAATTACCTTCCAAATAGAAAACCCGTTTTGGAAATATTATTTTTAAAACATTAAAGGGCTGGAACAAAATGGCATACTAGAGTCCCAAAAATTTTGACAACTAAAAAGAATTTTCTAAACATTAAAAAAAAATTGTTTAAGAAATGATGTCTTACTTTTCCCATGTTAACCTATGGGAAAATGGTTAAAAATGAGACATGATTTTTTAGACAAAAAGTTTTTTTTTATCATATCCTTTATCAAATTCCTTTCCGAGACAAACCGGAAGAGGGATGTGTATAAAATGGGGATTTAAAGTGAAAGTTACTTCATTTTCTCTCCGTAGCATCATGCTGTTCCATTTGAAATACAACGAGTACTGTAGTGTAAGAGTGTGCGTATTTGAAGGTAAATTATTTTGGATTGCAAGAGATTTATTGCATCTGCTCAGTTTGGGTAATGTACCATCAACTTTAAGTGTTCTACAAACTCTCTGCGGCAAAAAGAACTTTCTTCGCAAGAGAAAGATTTACTATCGCCAAAATTTATTTATTCTGGCTTCTGAAGAAGCACTACTGCTCGCCAAAAATGCTCCCAGTAACGACCAATTGCTTCCCTGGATATTTAGCATTTTGACACAACCACTTGTTCAAGAAAAGGAAAATGTTTTCAAACTTTTGTATCCAGGACAGAAAACTTCAATTCCTCCAATCAACATCATGGATATGAGAGTAACGTCTATATCTTGTCATCCAATCATAGAAGTTGTAGACTTGTAAGAAACCACCTGGAGGCAAAAAAACGGGTCTGGCATTTTTGCCAGGCCCGTTTTTTTGTTTACTTTTTATTATAAAATCTTGCAACTAATTAATTAACTTTTAAAAAAGGCTCTTTTCAAAAAGATAAAAAAGTTGGCTGGAAAACATTTTTTTTTCAGCCATGAATCCATACACAATCCAGACATGAATCCATATAAAAATATA
>KK116064.1:0-31608 GCA_000611955.2 Stegodyphus mimosarum | reverse complement strand
GAGATATTTTGTTAATTTTAGTCCAAAGGGATGTAGTCCCGAAGGACTATAACTTTCGTTTAGGCGTTTTCCGTTGTTTCACAAAAAAAGGCGTATCACTTTTCACAATAAAGAGATTTTAATATATACCTTTTGTCTAAAAAATGATGTCTCACTTTTGAATTTTTTAGAAAATTCTTCATAGTCGTGAAAATTTTTGAGAGTCTAGTATGGCCTGATCATTTGGTTTGAAGAATTTTATAACTTTTACGAATTCCAAAACGGGTTTTTTATTAAAACATGTCCCAAAGCCTTGAAACGTAAAACACCATGGAAGGTAATTGCTTAAGATTTGACATGAATAGTTCCATCTGCTCTGAAAATCAAATGGCTCAAACAGTAGATATGTAGAACTTTGCCACCATGGAAGGCATAAGATTTGACATGATCCAAAAAATCAAATGGCTGAAAAAGTAGAATAACTTTGGCACCATAGAAAGCAATTACATAAGATTTGAGGGGATAGTTCCATGTGATCCTAAAAATCAAATGGCTCAAAAAGTAGAATAACTTTGGTACCATAGAAAGTAATTATATAAGATTTGACAGAACTACGAGGGTTGGAACTTTAATAGTGGCAACACAGCTGAAAAAACGCTACGCAACAAAACCAAAGAATATCGCGTATACCACACGTGAACTACATACCTACCTTACCTCTCAGTAAAAAGACTCGTCCTGCCTACGTCACGCGCATGCGGGGTGACGCGAAGAACGGATCCTTATATTAGCTCGCGGTCTAAAGTAAGGGTTGTCAGGATGTTTTCAAAACAAGAATAACGATGTTGGATAAAAGTTGAATGTGCCAGAGGTCGTACAGCACGACAGTGTCATCAAGGGCTTCAAGAGGCTTGCGGGGAATCTGCATTGCCTTACAGAACCGTAGCAAGATGGGTGAAAGCATTCAATGAAGGACACCCAAACGTGGCAGACATGCTGCGGCCAGGTCGTCCGAGTGTCAGCGATGCAGACGTGCAAGCTGTTGCCGCACTAATGGACAGTGATTGCCGCCAAACGATTCGTCAGCCGGCCGGACAAACAGGATTAGCGCCTACGACTGTGCTGCACATTCTGAAGGAACGCCTGTCCATGAGAAAAATTGCTTCACGATGGGTTCCACATCAATTGACGGAAATGCAGAAATGGCTACGATACGATGCTGCCCGAACCCACCTGGAGCGCTATGAGCGCGAAGGAGATGCTTTTTTACGCCGTATCATTACGCTGGATGAGACTTGGGCCCGATTGTACCAGCCAGAACTGAAACGCCAATCAAACGAATGGCGTCATCACGGGTCACCACGACGTTCGAAATTTCGTCAGAACCCCAGCAATGTGAAAGTTATGGTGATTCTCGTGTACGACTGTGATGGTGTCATCCTAACGCATACCGTTCCCCCACAGCAGACCGTTACTGCGCAGTATTACTGCTCATTTTTGGAGCACAATCTCCGACCAGCTTTGAGAAAAAAACGGCGACACTTTCTGCAGAACGCTCCTCTCATTTTGCATGACAATGCTCGACCGCATGCAGCGCAAACTGTGACTGATTTGTTCAAGCGATGGAGCTGGGAAGTGCTTTACCATCCACCATACTCCCCAGATCTAAGCCCTTGTGACTATGACTTAATTCCTAAGATGGAGGAACCACTTCGTGGCACTCGCTTCCAAACTGTTCCTGAGACTTGCGGCAGTAGACCGGTCCATTCAAACTATCAACAAAACAGGCGTTGCTACAGGTATTCGACGACTTCCACATCGTTGGAAACGGGTTGTACACAATGCTGGCGACTATATTGAAGGACTGTAAAATATGGTGACATGAATCACTTTTGTATTCCTTGTAAATAAATAGTTGCCACTATTAAAGTTCCAACCCTCGTAGTTATTAAACCCAAAATCAAATGGCTGACACAGTAGAGGGTTGTAAAAATTTTCCGAAAGAAAATCTCCTAAACGTACTCTTAAAAAAAAAACTTTTTGTCTAAAAAATGATGTCTCATTTTTAGCCATTTTCCCATAGGCTAACATGGGAAAAGTGAGAAATCATTTTTTAGACAAAAAGTTGTTTTTTTTAAGTATATTTAGGAGATTCTTTTTAGTCGTGAAAATGTTTGGATCCGTTCTCAACATAATGTCTGATAATTTCATCGTTTTGGATTTGCGAGGATTTCAATATACGATCTCAAAATCAATATACCTACATCGTAAAAGAACTAGGTTATGCTACCAAAGATTTGGTGACCGTAGGTTCTACCATATTTGAACCATCTATGCCTTTCGATGAATTGGATGCCAAAGAACAAAAACTAATATGTGGTTGACAAAAAATTGTCATGGATTATGATGGGAAGAAGGTAACGTGCCCTTTAACAACCTATATCACATTTTAAAAACCTTAACCTATGGTATTGATAAAATCTATGTGGTTGGTTACGAAAAAGCTAAATGTTTTGCAAATTTGCTAAAGAAGGACATCACCGAAATAGCTAGTAGTATTATGTACAAGTACCGTGGCAAATGTGCAAAACATCGCGACATAAGAATTTTTTGCCATTGTTCGTTAACCAAAGTCCATAATTATCGGCAGCATATTTTAGAGAATGATTTTGAAGTAAACAAAATACACTGCTAGGAATTTCTTCTGAGTTAAAAAAAAATACTTTTTGTCTAAAAAATGATGTCTCATAATTTAGCATTTTTCCATAGGTTAACATGGAAAAAGTGAAACATCATTTTTTAGACAAAAAGTTTTTTTTAAGGTTTAGTCATGAAAATTTTTTGGGAGTCATCATTTATGTTTGGTCTGCAATATTTTTACAAACATCATTTTCAACTTTATCCAAACTCCTAGAGGCATCGACAATTTCCACATTTTCCATATTTAATAAAGATTTCCGATACTGATTTTCCAATGCCTCTAGATATTTTAATGTAATATTAATTTCCCCAAACCTATTTCTCCTTTTGATTCGTTCATAGGCACTAAAGATATCCATTTGTAAATAAACGAAATGATCCACTTTATAAGCCAAAGAATTGTATACATGATTGAAAACTTTCATGGTCGATTCATCTAATATTAATTCACTAAATACGTGTCTAGATGTCCAGGGGCATCGTTCGACAATGATGAGGCTCGGTACATGTTCAAAGTTTTCTTTTTGTTCTTGTTGGCTCAATAAGACTTGAAATTGAAATGCCGTTTGATATTTATATGGTTCATGTTAGTAATATAGTAAAAGTGTATATTTTTCAATAGGTTCCTCAAAACAATTATATTTGTTTCTTAAACGTTTTATAATACTAGATTTACCAGTTCCTATTAAACCCTCTATGCAAATAATAGTCTTCATTGAATAAAGATGACTTGTCTTGGATTTTGAAGGACTCTACAACAGTGATATGCAATTTATCGTTAAAGAACTCGCCTATACCACCTTAGAAGGAACTTGTCGCGGAGCATTTGTTTTTAAACCACCCTTTCCTTGGCACTGTATGACGGACAAAGAAAAGAAAACAGCTGTATGGACCAGTAATTATTATCATGGCTTGTCATGGTATGAAGGAGAAATACCCTATTGCCATTTACCTTATATTCTACACATGTTGACTACTCATAAATTTCCAATTTATTGTCGAGGTGAAAATAAACAAACGTTTTTGGAAAAATGGATAGGAAGACCTGTATATAATATCATGGGATCTAAAACTGAAATTAAAAAATATGATGAACGGGTTTTATGCCCCAGTAATACGAATAGGTTCCATCATTGTGCTTTACAAAAAGTTGTTCAATATAGTCTTTATTTGAAAAATCATGAAGCTTAAAAAAAAACTTTTTGTCTAAAAAATGATGTCTCATTTTTAGCATTTTCTCATAGGTTAACATGGGAAAAGTGAGACTTCATTTTTTAGACAAAAATTTTTTTAGTGTCTCCTGCGTCTTGGACAACTTTCTAAAAGTTCAGGATATTGAAAATAATTTTCAGGGTAGGAGATGTATAAATCATACATCACTTGTCCCGAAACTTCATCGATAGCAAACGCTGTTTTTTCAATAAACTCTAGATAATAATAAACAGGTCCAGGGATCATATAGACGGAATTAGGATTCATACGGTATTTGACTGAACTGTAATGTTCGTTTGAATCCAAACATGAAAAACAAATTGTCATGGGAGCACTGGTCGTTTGAATAACATGGTAATTTTCAGCACGAAAAAAACACGAAAAATATTAAGACAGGTTATAGCATCTACCCAAATGATATTTTGCCATCGAAAACAAACATGTAGATGAAATGTCTGTAATTCTGGATCCGTTAAAGATCTTAAAGCAAATTTTTTAAAAGTTTCGAGTGAATTGGGTTGAAAATAATGCGATACTTGACCGTCGAAACGTGAAAAATAGCAAATAGATTCCTTGGCAATTCTCTGCAAGTATTGAGGGTACCATTCTTGTAAATGAGAAATTTGATTCAATTCATCCGCAGAATGGATTTTAGATATGGTAGGTACTTCAGTCATATTCCTTGAATGAATGAATCGAGAAGAGCTTAATAACCTTAAAAAAATTTTGTCTTGAAAATGGTGTCTCATTTTTTAGCATTTTTCCATAGGTTAACATGGGAAAAGTAAGACATCATTTTTTAGACAAAAAGTTTTTTTTTAAATAAGGTTCTCAAGTTACCTTAAAAATAATTGATGAGAAATGAAAACCATCAAATATGCTTTTCTTTCTTCAAATGCAAAAGACCCCATTCGTTGTGATTCTCTCGATGCAGGTATTGATTTAAAAAGTGCTCATGATGGTTTGATACCCGCAAGAGGAAGAGCACTTATTAAAACTGGTCTCCAATTCCAATTTCCAGAAGGCTACTTTGGAATAATAGAAAGTCGATCAGAACTTCGTTGGAAACATGGAATAGAAACAGGAGCTAGTGTTATTGATGAATCGTATCGTGGTGAAATTGCTGTGGTTCTATACAATCATACAGATGAAATTTTTAATATCAAGGCTGGAAATAGAATTGCACAAATGATTTTATTAAAATATGGAAAGCATATACCTGTAAAATGTCTTCCTGAAGAAATTTCAACTACCAAGAGAGGAGAAAAAGGTTTTCGGTCAACGGGAATTACTTAGATTTTTTTAACAGAATGTATTTCCTTCCTAATAGGATGTATGTTTAAACATACTTTCTTTCTAACAGGATTTCCTTCCAAAAACGAAACAGGAAGTTTCCATACTATAAAAGCTAAGCGCTTTAGAAGGGGAATTGAGAAAGTCCTCCGTGAGTGAGAAAGACCTCCTTAAGAAAGACCACCGTGAGTAAGAAGGACCTCCGTAAGAAAAACCTCCGTAACCTCCGTTAGCTCTGTGATTCTGGATTAGTCATGGATAAGTTATGTGATGTGTTCCCTTCTAAACTGACTGACTCTGTGGATATGTTTTTAAAACTATCAAGCTACGAGAATTTGGATATTAAATTTAAAGATCGCTGTATTGCATTTATTCCCCACATACCAGCGAGTAAAAATAAATTGTATTATAAAAGAGTCGAAATATCTCATCTAATGATGCAGAATATTGAAAGAGCTCTTGTAGAATCCCAAAGGACTGTAACCCACATAAATGGGCTAAAATTTATCAGAAACTAGTTTTACCAGTAGCAAAATTGGAACGAAAATATACAGATAAGAGAACCAGTTTTACATGGGATCATGTTTTTTTAACAAAAAGTTATTTTACGTTTGGTGTAAGGAAAACGAATGAAGGAGAAGTCCACATTTATCAAACCACCCAGAGTCCCTCAGTATATTATGAGAGTAAAATGTCTCTCCCACAACGAACTTTTAAACCGGGAGAGGAATTGAAATTTCAGAAATATATTATGCAGCCGAACAAAGTTTACCTCATGCCATCTGGTAGAACGTATATCATCTTATCAACTCAAAAATCTCTGTTTGCTGTCAACTGTTGTCCGGCAACTTTAGTGAAGGATTTGAAAAAAGAACTAAACATTAAATTTGGAAATCCAGTTAGCAGTACTCAATCATCTTATGTGGATCCGTACAAACCACCTCAGACAACCAACTTGGACGATATAGTGAGGTGGAAAGGGACATCCGAGACAAAAATTGCTAAACTCTTTGACAAGTCAGAAGAAGAGTTTTTGACTTTTTAAGTGATAAAAAGAAGGATGAAGAATTTAAAATACCAAAGAAGGTTCCAAATTCATATTTAATTATGAATTCAGCGGAAAAGAAGGAATCTTATGTGTTGATGGGTACCGATAAACAAACGTCTTATGTGTTGGTACAACCAACAACAGAGAATGCATACATGTTAATACAACCATCAGAATCAACAGAGCCAGTACAGCCAGCAGAACCAGTAGAGCCAGCAAACATACAACCAGCAGACGGACAATTAACAAACATTCAGCCAGAAGAACCAGCAAACATACAGCCAGCAGACGGACAGTTAACAAACATGCAGCCAGCAGAACCAGCAAACATACAGCCAGAAGACTGACAATTAACTAACATGCAGCTAGCAAACATACAGCCAACAGACGGACAGTTAACAAACATGCAGCCAGCAGAACCAGCAAACATACAGCCAGAAGACGGACAATTAACTAACATGCAGCGAGCAAACATACAGTGAGCCGAGATGCAACCAGACTTGTTTATGGATGACTGATTCATGGATGATATAGAAGACTGTTTTATGCAGCCACCAACAGATATGCGGCTACCAGAATCAACAATGTCAGTAGATATGCGACCACCAGAATCAACAATGCCAGTAGATATGCGGCCACCAGAATCAACAATGTCAGTAGACATGCGGCCACCAGAATCAACAATATAAATGCGGCCACCAGAATCAACAGCATATATGTGGCCACGACCAGCATATATACAGTCATCAAAAAATATGTGGCCATCACCAGCATATATGCAGCCACCAACAATGCCTATATACAGTTCTATGCCAGAGACATTGAGTCAAACAGACTTGGACATTTTAGTAAATATGTTAGAGCAATATGATGTATCTTTGGACTATTCTACAGTTCCACAAACAGAAAAAGATTTGTATAATGAATTTTTAAATTTGGCATCTTCTTTTGTATAAAATATTTCTTTGTGTATTTAATAATTTTTTTTAATTTTACATCTTTTGTGTAATTATTTTTTTCATGTCAGAAAAAGATATTTTTTAGATCCGCCTCCTTGTGTAAATAATTTTTTATATTAAAATCCCCTCTTTGTGTAAATATTTTTCCATGACAAAAATTTTATCCCTCTTTGTGTAAATATTTTTTCATATAGTCTCAAAAAATTTAACTTCCTCTCTTTGTGTAAACATTTTCTTTCATACAGTCTCAAAATATTTAACTTCCCCTCTTTGTGTAAACAATTTCTTTCTTCAGATATCCCTCTTTGTGTAAATATTTTCTTTAATCCCTCTTTGGGTAAACATTTTCTTTCATGTCACCCCTTTGTGTAAATATTTGTTTTTCATGTTAAATAAAAATGTATTCTTTTAAAGGGAAAGAATTAATTATTATACCAGGTGAAAAAATAGTGTCAAATGGAGGTTGCGATTTTTGTGTTTTCAAGATGGGTGCCGGTATTCGAATACTTTTTTGACAGACTGTACGTAAAGCATTTAAAAATTTAAAAAAAGGAAACAGCTCTCAGAATTTAAAATTTGAACTTACCCTTGAAGATTTACTAGGCTCGAAGTCCTTCCGAGGAATTGCTTTAATCCATTTCTTTCCAAACTCTTCTGCGGCTTGTTTAGCATGATCAGCAGAAAAATCTGACACTGTAAAACTTGTGTAACAGATTTTAAAGACTGATTGTCAAGTTGAACCTCTATCTAATATTATCATTGTTCAACTAATCTAGAAAATTGGGTATGGCAACAGTGGAGGATGTTCACATTTTCACTTTGAACTCGTTCTTTATGAGATAAATGGCTTCGAATTCCATTTCATGTGTATTTGATAATTAACACTTTCTGTTGCGTTTTCCTGATTTCGGACTTTTCCACAAGGGATTGCAATTAAAGAGCATACGAAAACACTTTGTGCATGAAAATTCAAAACTTTATTTATTGACATTTTATGATTACATGCGTCTGGATGATATTTATCGTAGAAACAGAGGAAACAATAATTAACAATAATTATTTCTGCATCTAGCACACATTATAAAGCCGCATTTTTATAATAACATCGTTGTTTCAACCAACAGAAGTAATTTGTTCTTTTGTACAAGTTAGGACAAGTTAAGTCTCTTAACGTACGTACAAGAGAAAAAATTTCTTCTGCTGGTTGATTCGTGCGAGGATAAACAAATCCACAATTATACGACGAACTCTTCCAAGATGAAGAAGGATTGTAGCATCTAACATGTAGCATCAAAGTAATTCCCTGTAAATGTACCCCACTGGTGCAACTCTCCGATGTATATTTTTATCGTCAGGTGAAATACTTTAATTGTTCTTATCTCATCGAGAAAGAAAAAGAAATAACTTCCCGAGACGACTGCATAAAAACACATTCGATTGTTCATCATCAATTATCCCCCTCAAAATTCGGTAACATGTTACGTTACGCGTGGTTCGCTTCTAAACTTTAGGATGAGAGACTATGCTTTATGAATGTCAATCAAGTATATTTTTCTACGGAGACCCCGAAACAACGATGTTATTGTAAAAATGCAGCTTTATAAAGTGCGCTAGATTCAGAAATAATGATTGTTTCTCCTGTTTCTACGATAAATATCATCCCGACCCATGTAATCATCGAATGTCGACAAATAAAGTTTTGAATTTTCATGTACAAAGTCTCTTTGTGTGCACCTTAATTACAATCCCTTGTTGAATACTCCGAAATTTTTACCTTTTCTATGCCTTTTGAGTATAAATAAATAAATAAAATAAATTATTCACCTCTTTGATTATTTGTAAAAAAATAATATAAAAATTGAGAAAAAAAAAGTCTCCACACGGGCAGTCGAACCCACATCACCGCATTACTACTTCGAGCTCTTACCGCCACGCCAACCGCTGCTTGGCAAACGCCCTAACGTAAATGGTTTGTACGAGTCAAAAGTTTTATTTTCTAAACGCTTGGCCACTTCGGGTACTTTCATTTCTGGCCAAGCCCTGCGTGCCCTATAAATTTGACCGAAATCGGTGATGACGAGTAGGGAATGCCTCCTTATCACAGCAATAACATTTTTCTCTCTTTCAAATCAACATTCTCATCAGTTCGAATAGTCTCTTTTATATGTTATTCGATAAATCTTCCAGAACCCATCCTCTCCCCACCCCTGCCTCTTCCATTGTAAATCTACTGCAATTTTTTTCAAAGGCGGAGACTACCTGCATTGCAATAAGGAATTCTGACGCATTTCCCTTTCAGCACGAATCGATTTTTCTTGACATTCTGAAAGATACATATCCCATCAGTTTGGGTACAAGTACTTGTTGGATACTTTTTAAGTAAGAAGGGAGCGGAAAATTTTTGAAAATGGCACCTAAACGACACAGAAGCTACACTGCTGGTTTTAAGCTTAATGTAATTTTACGTGCTGAACAAATTGGAAATAGAGCAGCAGCTCGAGTTTGAAGTGGACGAGAGATGCATTCGACGTTGGAGAACTGAAAAAGAAGAATTTAAAAATATGCCACAACAGCAAAGAGCCAAAAGAAGTGTTACTGTAAGGTGGCCGAATCTAGAAGACGACCTTGCAAACTGGATAAAGGGGCAACGAGGAAAGGGAATGGCAATTTCGACTGTAAAAATTCGCTTACAAGCAATATTTATGGCAAAACAAATGAATATAAATGATATGGTGTAACAGATTTCTGAAAAGAAAAAATATTTCTGTGCGTACTAGAACAAGAGTTGGCCAACAATTACCAATGGACTGGCAGGATAAAAAGGCATCTTTTTTAAATATGTGAAAGATATTATTGACAAAAAAAAACTTCTTCCATCACAAATAATAAATATGGAAGTAACGCCGTTAGCTTTCGACTCTCCTGTAAACAGAACTGTTGATGAAAGTGATGCAAAAACTGTATCTGTACTTAAGACGGGGCATGAAAGAATGTTATTTACATGTGGGCTAGCTTGTGCAGCAAACGGTGAGAAGCTAAAGCCAATGATCATTTTTAAAAGAAAAACTATTCCGAAGGGAGATTTTTCTAATGACGTAATCATTTGTGCAAACGAGAATGGATGGATGTGCGAAACGATCATGCACGAGTGGCTAGAAAAAAAAAAAGTTTAGCAGAGTCGTAAGGAATCTTTTTTCCAATCAAATATATATTGTTGATAACGGATTCCATGCGTGCTCATTGAGTCAGTGAAAACCAGATGTCAAAAACTGTCTACGACCGTAGCAATAGTCCCTGGTGGTTTGCCAAAAATCTTACAACCATTAGATTTGTGGTAATAAATCCTTCAAAGCTGAAGTCGGAAAGCGGTGGGAATGTTGAATCAGTGAAGGATTGCAAAACTTATACCAAAAGCGGCAAAATGCGTAAAGCATCTTATGAAGAAGTTGCAGGAAGTGCGTGGAAATCAGCGAAAACGTCGTCAATAATAGCAACGTTCAAAGAAGCTGAAATTAGTATATCCTCAGATAAAGAAACTGTAAACCAAGACAATGAATGTGACGATCTGGAAGACTTGGTCTTAGATCATGCTGTACTAAATCTTTTTTATTCAGATAGTGAAGAATCAGATTTTGATGGCTTCATTTGATGTAATTCCTTTGTAAGTAAAATTTAAAATTTTCTTTTGTCATCCATATTTAATATCTCGCTGTTGCAACATTTTTTATAATATAGTACGAGTATGACAAATACGGACTTCTTTAGTGAATGAATATATGTATATTCGTACACGTTAATATATTTTCAAGATTTCTTACCTTTATTTTTCAGTTATCGTTTCATGTTATGCATTTTTCTTAACTGATATGTCGTATATCAGGACATAGGTCAAGATTTGCGTATATATGGTGCACTACGATGTCACGCGCGGTTAAATCTATTGCGACGTTTCTGCACAATTTTAATTTTTTCCACCATTTTTCTCGAGTGTGGCGTTTACGCTGATGCGGCCTTTTTTCCGGAAATTACGGTAGTTAAATACTGTTGTAAATATTTTTACATAAATATCACTACTACTGTATTTGTCTCAATGAGACAGCATGTTCGCATGTGTTCTATAACATACTTTTGTATGACAGACAAAGAAGACACATGTCTTGTTTTGCACCCAGATAAATCTGGATGTATGTGTATGTAAACACACTTACAGGAATACTTCTCCAGAAAAGCTTATTCCAGACAAAACATACTATTTTCAGTTAATGATGTATGCTTATTAAACTCTCCGATTGCTTTTGAATTGAGAACTGAAACAAATTTTGGTACTTCAATATTAACAAAACTATCTTGGTGCAATTTGGTGTTTTTTTTTAATTAGATGAAAATGTAAAAGTCAAAAAAGTGGCTGAAAGGTGGTGGTTTTCGTACTTTTGTTTTTTAGAAAGATTTCCGAACTAACAATATTTCTTATAAGTTCACGAAAAAACATCAATGAAGATACAAATTTTTATTATATATAATTTTAATTATTACATGATACATTAAAAGAATAAAACATTTACTTTCATCTCCAAATCTTTCTGGAATTTTTTTCGCTATTCTTATCCCCAAGCATACAGCGATCTGTTTATCCTCGGACATGAAAAGCTCGGCATAGTGCAGCACTGCCTATCTAGCAAACTCATTTAAGCATCGTTCCCTTCACAGAATTTTTGACAAAATTCCGTAATTTACATTTATGCTTGACGTACTAAGTATTAAAAATTAATTTATAAATAAATCTACAGCTATTTCATGAAAAGTTAATTTTTTAGAACTTGTATCAAATGGCATTGGCAAATCTGATTCCATAACCTACTTTTTATACACATATTAGCTCATATATATTTAGACCAAAATAGTAATTTTCAAATATATAAAAGATATTTAAAACATGCAATTTCAAACTTTCGTAATACAAATCTTAAAATACTCATATAATTAAATATCTCCTTAAATTCAATATAGTTATTTCTTTAGCTTAATAATGATAAAAAAAATTTTCAAGCTATAATTCAAAAAAAGATTTATTAAATAAAACAAGCAGACTATAACAGATGAAATGTTACTTCAATCAGTCCCAGGAAATAAAATTATAATGATGTAGCAATGTTATATTCTGCCAAAAATATAATTTTGCTAGATCAGAATTCTCATTTCTATTTGCAAAGATGAACTGAATATAATTCTAACACAGAATGTCTCGAATTAAAATAACAAAAGAGAAAATAAAATATGAAATTTGTCAGATTCTTTACTATTCTAAATGTGCATTATAAAAGAAAGAAATTTAGGCCCTCATTTCTGATAATGTTGATTTGCACCAAACACTTGCAAACAAAACAGGAATTATCAGATAAATATGAGATTGTACTTTGGTACATTATTGTTAATGCATATAGAAAGCAAGTGTGTGTATTCATATAGAAAGCAAGTGTGTGTCCTTGAGAATTAAAAATCGTCTTTTCTTTTGACACATGTTAAAAAAAAAAAAAGACTGACTCTTAAAGACACATTTAATAAGTAAACCTTTTTCAAATTCATGGAAAAGATATATTCTAAATGCAGTTTTATATATGTACGTACATGAGACTTTTCCACAGCATCAATATATGCAAAAATTGACTGAAAGCTTATTGAAGCTGAGAAACATATTTTCATGTCTAATCACAGAACTAAAATTAAATTTTTGTTAACATAAAAAGAGAGAAGTTTAGTACAATGCACTTACAACCTACAGCATGCACAGGGTGAGGAAATATTTAATCATTTTTCAGAATTTGGGAGAAAGAAGAATTTGGAGGTGGTAACACGAAAGCCAGAAGCTTCCACAGAAAACACAAGTCAAAACTGAACACTTAATAATAGAGAATGAACAAGGACATATAAGTGTAAGCATGCCTGAAACATTTGCATGGACCAACGAGCAAGAAAAAAAGCAGTTATAAATTACCGCAATGACATTAGAACTCTTTTTTGACTTTTTAGGAATGAAAAATTATTTATGGAGTGGAAGATGGTGGTTTTCACACAATTATTTTAAAAAGATTCCCAAATTGTCGATATTTATGGCAAGTTTGGTAAATATTACCAATATGCGTAAAACAAATAATTCTTGAAAATAAAAATTTAAATTATCAAATTGGGATTAAGCAATGCATTAAAAAAATAAAACACATTCTTCTTGAAATCGTTCTGTATTTACTTTGCACTTTTCTTCTCACCAAATACACAGTAATCTGTTTTGGTGTAAAAGAGCACAGCAGATGCTACGAATTATATTCGCACAACACTTGGTTATACAGGAAAAGAATTTGCTCGTTCTTCCATTTAGAGAATTTTCAAGAAAATTCCGTGTTCTTGCTGGCTATTGGACATAAATTCCAAAGGCCATATTTTAAAACAAAGGCAAAAAATGCAATGATTTGTTTGTAGAAACTGTTGAATACAACAAAAAAGAATGCACACAAAATGGCCGAGTTCCTTGTTTGTTATGAGCATGGTTGTTGACAGAATGGTTACATGCATGGTTGCAAGATATTCACATATACTTAAAACATGGCAACTTTTATCACAGTGGTGCCATTAACATGCAAGTACTGGAAAAAAAAAAAAAAACCTTACTTTTCGAAGAAATCTGAATCTCATTCAAAAACAGTACAAGCTGCATACTGGTTGCATTGTGACATCAATATAGCATGATCCATAATTACTGTTTTTCACATGAGATACTTCCAAAAAGCTAAAGTCTAAGCAATCTCAATATCAAAAAGGCAAATGAGGAAAAGAAAATACAAAAATCCTACAGTATTAAAGATACCATAAAAGAATATATTTCCTATTTTGAACTTTTTACAAAAATCCAGAAAAAGTGCATTACTGTGTAAAAGATAAATGAAATTTCCATTCAAATGAAAATGTTTAATGCTTCAAGCTTTCAAAACGGTTCAAATGATATTAAATGGATGGTATGAATGCGATATCCAAAAAATTATCCGATTCAGAATAGTATAATCAGCCTCTAAATTTTCATTGTAGAAATATGAGGGCTTTTCATTACTAGTTAAATACCAAGAATAAGAAAACATTGCTTTAAATCAGAAATACTTTAAAATGACTTGACTCTTTCTTGTGAACATGTTTTTCTCTTGTGGAAACAAATACATGATTAATGACGAGTTAAACACACCTCATACAATGCCATTTCTTTCGAGCAGGCACAAGTCATTACTACATTGATAAGTAACTGTTCTTATTAATCTGACTTTTCCTCAAAAGATATTAGACTTCTATTATCTGCAGACATACATCTTTCGATTTTTCCGACATCTAAATGATTCATTACACATGTAACTCACAGAGTTTCTCTACAGTAAGAAAAAGTACCCACCTTTTCTAAATTAGAATTTTTAGTAAATGAATTATTACAAACCTCACAAACATGAGGATTCTTTCCTGCGTGAATAATCATATGGCTTTTTAACTTATACTTGCACCTAAATGACTTATTACATATCTCACAGATGAGGTTTCTCTTCTTTGTGTGAATCAGTAAATGCTTTTTTAAACCACTTTTTAGAGTAAATGACTTATTACATATCTCACAAACATGAGATTTCTCTCCTGTGTGAATAAGTATATGTCTGTTTAAATCACCTTTTTGAGTAAATGAATAATTACATATCTCACACACATGAGGTTTCTTTCCTGTCTGATTATGCATATGGTCATTTAAACAACTCTTTCGAACAAATGACTTGTTACATAACTCACACACATAAGGTTTCTCTCCTGTGTGGTTAAGCATATGGCTTTTTAAATTACTCTTTTGAGCAAAGGACTTGTTACATACCTCACACACATGAGGTTTCTCTCCTGTGTGAATAAGCATATGACTTTTCAAATGACTCTTTTGACCAAACGACTTGTTACATACCTCACACACATGAGGTTTTCCTGTATGAATAAGCATATGGCTTTTAAATTACTTTTTGAGTAAACAACTTATTACATATCTCATAAACATGAGGTTTGTCTCCAGTGTGAATAAGCATATGGTTGTTTAAAGTATCTTCGTGTGCAAATTACATATTACATATACCACACACGTTAAGATTCTTTCCCGTATGAATAAGTATATGTACATTTAAATGATGCTTTTGAGTAAATGATTTGTTACATACTTCGCATATGTTCAGTTCCTTTCCTGCATGAATAAGCGTGTGTATGTTTAAAACCTTCTTTTTGTTCAGATGAATTCTTACATGCCTTACGCACAAGTTTTTTCTCTTGTATGTATATGCAGATGTTTGTCTAAGAAACCATACCGACTTCTCGGATACCTGTCACACAAGGTTTGTTTCCTATGTCAATACGTACATAATTGTTTAAATATCTCTTTAGTCTAAATGACTTGTTACACACGGCATACACAAGATAAATACAGACAATATTTGTCTTGTGTGAATAAGCATATGGACTTTGAAACTGGAGTTATCAGCAAATGACTCACTACATACCTCACATTATGATTACTTTACATCCTGTAGTAAGCAGCAAATGCAGATTTATTGCATGCTTCTGTCTAAATGATGTTTACACGCAGTTTTTCTGTTGGGTAATTCACTTTAAGAAGTTTCCTTCTCCACATGACATTTTCCAATATACATTGCACTCAAATACATTGGAAAACCTGAGAGGGTCACTTTGGAAATATAATCTTGAATTCAACACTTATTCATGGCATTCTACGAGATGTTAAAATTTCAGGATGAAACCTGGAATCATCAGAGTTAAGTAAAGTAGTTGGTACATGCACATGTGATATAAAACACTAATACATACTGTATAGAAGACACATCTAGTTCGATATATGCAAGGCGTAATTTTCAAGAATACATTTAATAACTTTGTTATATTTCGCATTAACATTCTTTCTCATCCTAGTACTCACGAAGCTTAATTTGTTCATTTAGTGCTTCAAATTACATATAAAAGAGATTAAACCATTTTACAAGCACAGCAGTACCGACAGAAAATACTCACGGCGTCTTGCAGAAGAAATAAAAGCCGTCACGATATTTTCAGCACTGTACAAATGTCCACCGTTTACTTCATCGGCATGTTATTTGCCATGTGCCTTGGCTTCACAACTATTTTAAGCCGCAGTGGCTAATCACACACACTACCTACTTTAGCGCATGCGCACAATCAGCTCAGGTACAAGCATTTTACGCCGATTTCCCGTGTGCGCGGAGTATAATGAAGGAGGTGAAACTGCCTAGTAGAAAAACGGGTTCAAAAATGTCGCCATTCACTAGATGGAGCTGCTGTTGCATCTGTGCCATTTCAAATGTAAATATTTATGAGCCGTCAATCGACTAAAATTCCTAATTACGAAGAAATGTTTATGATTTTATGTGATGGATTGCTTTATTATCAGCGTTCGAAAAAAAATTTTCTGCATTAGACAGGCATAGGGCTATTGCCCAAGAGACTTTCGATAAGAAGTTGTTACTGAAGTACACATTTTTAAGTTCGTCGGATAATATTCTATTCACTAATGATTGTATTTTATTCCTCAAATAAAGAATGCCAAAAAATGCAGCATGCAATTTGAAAGCTTCTTACTATTATAAAATTAATTTACAGATTTCATGCTGTAAGGCTTGTAGTACTTTTTATGAATGACTAATTTGAAGATATTTTTCAGTCTCCCTTTAGAAAAATAATCATATTACTAGTAATAATATTTACTGTATATATGTTAAATTCACTTAGAATAGGTTCTTCCCGTCTCCCATTTTTTAAAATGCTCAGATACCAACTTAATATAAACTGTGGCGGAATTTTAATAAAGCTGATAGAATTTTTTGCTTCAGTCAGTAAATTTTGTCATTTTAAAAGAATAACTCATTATATTTGTTAAATCATTTGTTAAAAATGTGATATTGATTTATTCTTTTTTGTGAATCAGACGTCAATTTTGATTTTGATATTTTTATCACTTTTTGTTAAAAATTTCAATATCTTTTGTTATTTGAGAACAACTGAATTATGTTTCAAATTGATTTGACAAGATTTTAAAATAGAATTCAATTAAGTATTCTGAACTCTCTTTACATTATTCATAATTAAATATAAAGAGTAAAAAATATATTCAACCTAATTCAATCTATCTTTAATTTGACTTGCTTGAACTAACTTCTAATCAATAAATGCAGTATTTTAACTAAAAAAAATAATCCCGATCTTTTGTGTTTTAAAAATACATGTGCCAAACTCTTTTCCTTCCAAAGATATGTATGCAGACATTGAGCTGTTGGCCATGGTTAAATTATACATTACTTTCATTACCCACAAGTTTTTTTTTTCAAAAGTAAGTGCAGTTAATAATTTTTCAAAGTAAATCATTCTATCCCATTCAATAGCCTAAAAGATGAATTTCTTATGTTTAGAAAAATTTTAGCACAGTTATAATGAGATTATGTTTTCTCGCTGTAAAGTTTCAAATTGGTAAATGTAGCGTTTTTGGGAAAAATGTGTTGCATGTGTTATCTTTTACTGGAACAGATGCTTTATTTTTTATTTTCATTTATTGAACTGATTATTTATCAATAGAGTCTAATTACATTTGTTGCAGAACTACCAGTTTAATATCAAAATACCTGATGCGGTATTTAAAAATATCATTACCTATGTAAAACTTAAGTCCATTTTCTCTTGCAGTAATTATTTACTTTTTTATTTTCAATCTAATATCTCTTTTTCAACGATTAAGGACTCGCAGTGAAAGACACAAGTTCAATTAAATCACAAAAATTCAATAAAAATGTAACAGTAATTATATAAATAATCCTGAAACAATCTTAACAGTATTGTTTTATATTGTTACACACAGGGGAGAGCTGTAGGAGGCTGGAGTGACTCCTTTGTTAAATTTGTGTTCAATTTTCAGGTTCTTTGGTGCTTTTTCAGGTCCATTCTTTAGTGTAGTTAAATAAATCAAACTAAACCCTTTCTTCTTTTTGTTTGCGGCTTATAAAGTACTGCTGCTGAATGTCTACATGTCTATATAATTATACAATAGTTCGAAATCATATGGAAAACTATTATTTAAAAAATTTAATTGCAATTTGCTCTGAACTGAATTGAAGTGTTGGGAAGAAAACTGGAAGTTACAATTAAACTGCTCTTTTTTATATTTAATTTGGCACTCCCCAGCTCATTGTTTTTATTCAATATTACAATTAAAAGATTAACTAGGAAACATTAATGAAATAAATCATTTTAAATCATTCATTTTACTCCAAATCAGCAAGAATTAAATTATATTAGTAAAGCTATATATGTTGAAATGTTAATAATCAACCATGAGCTTGGATCATGATCGCAGCATGCAATTTGAAAGCTTTTAAGAACTCTTTAGCTTTATGTAAGAATTTTTTGTCAAATGATAATACATAAAGACTTTTAAAACAAACTCCTGCATTTAGAATTTTTAAAAGACCTAGTTTTGATGATCCGACATCCTGAAGAGTTTATCTTATCTAATATATTAAGATTTTTTTTTTTCTTTTTAAAAACTTTTAATGATTTCTTTTTATTTCAAAATGTTTTCTCCTTCATGCATAGTTCTTTGTATTTTCTGTTTTTGATAAAAATAACCCATTTCATCTTAGTTTAGAATTTTGTTTTCATAAGATAAATTGAGAGCTTTTTCTTAAAATTTTCATACCTCCTCACCTCACCACTATTGTACATATTAATTTTAGATACAAAAACTTAACACTATTGAACCTTTGAGATATACTCATTCTCTCAGTTTATTAAAAAAATTGTGTACTATAAAGGAGATATTCCTTAAATCAAAGTTGATGATAAAAAAAAGAAAGATTTAATTTGTTTATGCATTATTCTTATTTTGTTTTACATCAGGCATTGATACAAATTTGACTATGTAGAATAGAAACCAATCAAACAATATATCAGTGAAGTAATTGAATGTAGGCTACACAAAGGAAATATCAGATTATCAAACAAGGAGACCAATGTGAGTAAAACAAAGGTAAATTGAAAACATCAGATCATAGTCTATCATCTTCAACATTTACCATTAAAAATTCAAAAAGTGAAAGAATTTTTCTTTAAACATAAAAGAAATTGTGACCTGATCTGTAAATTTCAATTTTATACCTAAAGTAATTTTAAGCTAATTAGTTACTACAGGCTGCTAACCGTCAGAAAAAAATATTTCAGAAATTATATATAAACTATAAAATCTTATATTTAAAATGACTTGCTCAAAATGGTAAATTAAAAAATAGGAAAAACTTTGCTATGAAATTATTTCATTATAAATTAGTGTTTCTTCGTTATTCAAGACACAGCTGTGCATTTATTTCTAGCTCATATGGCTTGCAGCAAATATACCTAATGCAGTATTTAAAAATATCATTTTAAAGAGGCAATATTTTCAATTTTTCAAGATTCAAATAAGCAAGCTGAAAACAACAGACATTTAAATAATGTGTCTTCAAGATCTTTAGTTAGCATATTATTGTAAGTAAAATGTGCAGTATTTGGGCATATCCTGAAGTTTCACTAAGGGCATACTGTTGAACAATATGTTTTCTTAAAAAATTACATTAATGAATGGACGTTAGAATTACATGTATTTGAAAGTTGGATATAGTATCTGTGTATATTAATATGTTATTAAATATTGCATAACATGTAAAATATGAAATGCATAAAATAAAAATTTTAATTAACAAGATTTAAGGTCTGAATTGGAAATTTTGTTCAGTAATATTTACAAATAGTTTTAGCTTAAAGTCATAATTCAATTTTAATTGAAATTTTGTGGGGTAATTATTATGGTGTGTATGTGGCATTAAGAGAATATTTTAGTAGTGTAGCTGCTTATCCAAGGTAGGATTATGGTCTTCGCCATGTCGTGGTGAGCTGTTCAATAAAAAGAAAAGAAGAGAGAGTCCTGGATACATTTTCAAAGAATGTTTATTTATCAGTTTTCACCAGACTTTGCTCCATATTGATTGCATGAAGTCCGCCACCGTAGAATCCTTCCTGGCACCTAAAACATTTGTATTCCTCTACACCTAGTGTAGTTTCACAGCCTTCGTTAACAGCATTCAACATCTCTCATACGGTAAGTGGGGGCAAAAAGTCAAACATACTCAAGGAAAAGTATACGAGCTGTCTCTCGCATCTGAAAAATAATGGCAGCCATCATCACATTTTTTTGGGGGGGGGACATAAAACATTTCCAGTAGTAATACCATAATATAATATCACTTGCTCCGCTAACTGCAAAAGAAGACGAAGAAAAACCAACTACGGCATATTTGTAACAAGAAGAGCACAAGCAGCAAAAATCCAGAGCGAAGCGAAAAAATAATGAAAAGTGCAAAAAGGCCAAGAGATTCACTAATTGTTGCTATTTATAAATTAGTACAGTTAAGCATCTCAACTAATGAAAATATCACGGAAGTTTAATTTATGGAGCATTTACGCATGAAGCCTCTATCTCCACATCATCAAAGGTTAAAAATTTATCATCATCAAAATAGCGGTTCATGTAATAGGATAAAAATTTAGAAAGCCAAAACAGAAACATTTAAAAAGATAATGTCTTCGCATGAGAAAAAAAGGTAAAAACACTTAAGAAGGATGTAAATTTTTCGTCAAAAAATTAAGGACCAGAATGAATTTAGAAATGGTAGTAATCATGATAATTTAATAAAAACGTGGAATTTCTTGATTCTTGATATAATAAAATGATATAACAGACAATGCAGAAGATAGGAAATGCAATGAAAATATTCCACAGTGAGAACAACCAATCGTAATATTTCTCTCAGTTTGCAGACAATCACTAAGGAGCTAACAGTCTAAAATACATATTACATAGATTACAAATTACATTTTAAATAGAAAGATTTATCATTTAGGTATCACCAACCATGCCATATAGATAAAAACAAAATTTCTAATATTAGAACACAGAACCACTTATTTAAATATTCCATAATTCAATATGAAAAATACATTCATATAAACTCTCAGTCTTCACGTAAGCAACTTTTTATGCAAAATACATAAGTGAAGGATATAAATATGGTACGTAAAATTTTCTAATATACCATATGGTAAGTACACAGTAGAGAATTGTAAATGAAGTATTTCTATGATAAAGCAAAATACAATTTTTTACATCCCCAGTTGCGCTTAATTAGATAATCGCATACAGGATGAAGAAATATTATAAACCACTATAATCACTTTTGAAATCAAAAACTTTTATGCACTTGTATATGTTAGGTGCAATGTCGTTGAATCTAGAAATGACATTGATATGGGTGATAAAGTCTTAAACTCTAATAATCTGCTCACACAATTGAGAAATCAACAAAAGAGGCATAACAATATTAATTAAACATATTGTAGAACTTGTAATAATGTTTTATGGCAGTACATAAAGATGAGTGAAAAAAACAGAATTAAGTGGGTTGTCTATTTCTAAGATTATATTGATATATAACTTGACGAGTGGGAGAAACTTTTAGGAGCCAAACGAAGGCAACTGATGTGAATACTAAGTGGCTGACAAAAAATCATTGTCAAGTGCACAAATAACATAATTTGCATCACTTGCTTTAGAAGAAATAACACAAAAAGTTTCAGAAAACCTATGCTTGAATGTAACCTTAAGTTCACATATACTATATTATTAACAATGAATGAGCTTAATTTGGCATTTTTCGTTTAACGAGTACTCTGTTTTATTTGCTTTATTCCAAGATCTCATAAACTAAGATATGTGCTCATATCTTAGTTTTAGTTGTGTTAAAAGCTCAGACAAGTGTTGACTTTAGTTGTGTTAAAAGCTCAGACATGATATATCCAACTGAATGGCCTTGGATTAAACGTATCAAAAGGTAATGATAAATTTCTTCCCAAATGCAGAATATTAGAATAACCTGTTGACAGATGAACAGTGCCATTGTAAATTTCTGATGGATAAGCAATGTGAGCAATTGCATGGCCCCATTTTTCTTGCAGCACAGTATCTATCGTGCAAAATATTTTTCAACAAGTATGTAAAAATTACAGAATTCAGTTACGTTCAAAATAAAAATGTACTTGTTGCATGTAATTTTTTTTACGTTACTTTGATGAAAATTAAAAATTTAATGATCAAAATTGTAATGGCACATTAAAATTTAATTGCAGCATGTAACACTTGAATAGTTTTACAAATTCAAATTTGAAATCCTTATGTATAATGGTTCTCACCCAGCACTGTATCAAGATTTAAATCTTAATTTTTAATAGCCATTCATTTATGTGATTAGGTGGCATGATTCCATAATATTCATAACTTATTTAATATGCTGAATTTATCTCACGGAAAATCCAGTTTTTCATTGCATTTCTCTGCTGTTATGTTTTTCACTCAACCATGTAAATAAGTTAACTTTAAGCAGCACAGTCTTCATTTCCATTTATTATAAAAACATACTTCAAACGGAAAACAAGGGGGGAGGAAGAGTTTATCTTCTTTTTTTAATGAAATCAATCTTGTATAATTTCAGAAATTGATTTAACTTTAAAATCTCACAACTGCATCCTTTCATGCACGAAATGCAGATGCACATAAGTTTTGTGCGATATTTAACTAATTTCCAATTTATCACTTTTTTTCAAACTATACAGTAAATATCCTCTTATTGACTAACAATCCAGACGTTCTGTAAAGTTATATAAACTCGTCAGACTGTGATCAGGCATGATATAATTGTTGCTCACCATCGGAGCTCTAAATCTACTTGGATTCTTGATTCCCAAACTTTTATTCTTCAGCCTATCAGTTCTATAACCACTGTTGCATCCAGGCACGAAACAGGTTGCACTATACGACTTACTCATAATGGAATTTGATGTCAAAGCAATATTTTCGGTATTACTACCTATGTAAAATACTACGACAAGACAAACTACTGGTGATTGCAGCGCCTCTAAAAATTATGCGACAAAAAGTGGACCGTTTTTGGGAAAAGCGGTAATACGAGTTTCACCTCCTTCATTATACTCGTGCCCGTGTGGCACAAGATCAGTAAAATACTTCTTACATTTTTTTTATTAGATATTTTAGAAACCTTGGTACGGCAGGTGCATGCGCACAGCTTTTTCGATTCAATGATCTTACTAAAAGAGTACTCTCAGTCTTAGCGATAGCGAGGGTTGTTAAGAGTTTCTGCTTATCTTTCTAAAGAGGCTAATAGCACCGGTGGTGAGAGTAGCATCGGCCCCATGGAGGTTAGATTCTATTCTAACCTCTATGATCGGCCCCCAGTGCCCCAGGTAAGTTTGATTTTTCGCCCTGTCTGCAAAAAGACTTAGCTGGTGCAAAGCTACACATCTGTTTGTTACCGTTCGAAACTGCGGCGAAAGGTTTTTCATTTTTCGCTAGTACATTTGTGTATTTCGAATGTTTTTTTTTTCCCTCCATATGTAAAGTCTGCATCTTGAAGTAGTGAATGTGCACTTTTTTTCTAAAAAACTTAATATGAAATCCTCATTCTTTTCAACAAACTGTTGCGGAATCTGGTGAAAAATTTAAAGTAAGCGCCTTCTGCAAAGTGTTGAGTACTAACAGCTTTAGAAAAATCACGTAATATAGCGTATATGATATAATTACACAAATGTATCCTTAAACTGACATATATGCTAGGGCAAGAGATTATGTATCTGTGAGATACAAGAAATTAATTTATAATGAAGTACTCTTGGGAACCAAGGCGTGCTGATGTCGCACAATATATTTTCCATTTTTATTATGTTAATCACATCTGTATTTGTTCAAGATTCCAAAAGCGAGTGTGAAGCATCCAAAAACTACTTTTGATAAAATTTGAGTTAATCATTTTTAGTTACAGGCAGAAGGAGAATATCATTGCAATATATTGTGCAGGTTGTATGATATGAAGGTTGTCAGTTTGTGGTTATCTGTATAGGGCAGAAACTGCATGCATAAGAGGTATGCAACTAGTAATTTGAAAAAAAAAAAAAAAAAACTATATCTTACTAGCAGACCTTGTGTGATATAGGTAATCAATTATTTAAACTAAACGGAATGGAATTGAAGGACAATATATTTCTTCATGCAGAAGAAAAATGTCATGTCCGTGAGGTATGCTACAATTCATTTAGACAAAAGGGTTACTTAATCAATCATATGCTTCTTCACGCAAGAAAGAACTTTCATGTATGTGAAGTATGCAACAAATCATTTAGACTAAAGGGCCATTTAAAGTATCATCTACATATTCGAACAGTAGAGAATTTTCATATGTGTGAGATATGTAACAAATTGTGTAGATAAAAGGCACCATTACAAAAGCTTATTCACACAGGAGAGAAACCTCATGTGTGAGATACATAGTGAATCATTTAGAGTAAAGTCTCTTTTAAACAAGCATGGGGTTTCTCACACAGCAGAGAAACCTGATGTATGTGAGGAATGTGACAAGCCATTTCCATTAAATGCAGTTTTAAATCAATATATGCATATTTGCACAGGAGACAAATCTCATGTGTGTGAGATATGTAACAAATCATTCAGCTTTAAAGGGTCATTTAAATAACTGCATGTTTATTCACACAGGTGAAAAACCTCCCATGTGTGAGAAGTCATTAAGAGAAAAAGGTCTTTAAAATAAACATGCATGTTCACATAGGAGAGAAACCTCATGTGTGTGAGGTATGTGGCAAATCATTCAGAATGAAGGGTCAATTAAACCAACATATACTTGTTCACACAGGACAAAAACCTTATGTGTGTGAAGTATGTAATGTCTCATTTACACTAAAGGCTGTTTTAAACCAACATATGCTTATTCACACAGGAGACAAGTCTCATGTGTGTGAAATATGTAACAAATCATTCAGACAAAAGGGTGACTTAAATAACCACATGCTTATTCACACAGGAGAAAAACCTCACATGTGCGAGGTGTGTGAGAAGTCATTCAGAGGAAAAGGTCAGTTAAACCAACATATGCGTATTCACACAGGAGAGAAACCTCATGTGTGTGAAGTATGTAACAAATCATTCAGATTAAAAGGGGCTTTAAATAACCATATGCGTACTCATACAGGAGAAAAACCTCATGTGTGTGAGGTGTGTAACAAGTCGTTCAGATTAAAAGGTCATCTAAATGAACATATGCGTGTTCACGCAGGAGAAAAACCTCATGTGTGTGAGATGTGTAACAAATCATTTAGATTAAAAGTTGCTCTAAATAAGCATATGCTTATTCACACAGGAGAAAAAACTCATGTCTGTAAGATGTGTAATAAATCATTTAGACTCAAATACTTTTTAACCAGGCATCTGCTTTCTCATACAGGTGAGAAATCTTATGTATGTCAGGTATGTAAAAAGTCATTTGGGCGAAAACATTCTTTAGATGAACATATGCATATTCACACAGGAGAGAAACATCATCAGTGTCAAGTGTGTAAAACATCATTTAGACATAAGTGTGCTTTAAACAAACATATGCTTATTCATACAGGAGAAAAACCTCATGTATGTGAGGTATGTTGCAAATCATTCAGAATAAAGGATCAATTAAACCAACATATGCCTATTCACATGGGAGAGAAACCTTATGTGTGTGATGTGTGTAATGAGGCATTTACTGTGAAGGCTCTTTTAAACAAGCATATGCTTATTCACTCAGGAGAGAAACCTTACGTTTGTGAGGTATGTGATGAGTTGTTTACTGTAAAGGCTGTTTTAAACAAGCATATGCTTATTCACACTGGAGAGAAACCTCATGTATGTGAGGTATGTCGAAAGTCACTAAGTTCAAAGTGGGCTTTAAAAGAGCACATGCTTATTCACACAGGAGAGAAACCTCATGTTTGTGAAGTATGTAATAGATCATTCACATTAAAGCATCATTTAAATAGGCATTTGCGTATCCACATAAGAAAGAAATCTTGTGAATTATACATGTAACGTTTGGTAAGGAGAAGAATTTACATAAATTTGTACTGACGTACTTCTAACTTGTAAACCCCTCTCTCTTGTGGCTTACTTACATATGCAGTAAGGACATGCATATACCATGTAGCAAAGAAATCTAATTGCGTGAAGTATGTAGTTTGTTATTTGATCAGAATGCTCAATAGGCCATTTATTTTATTATTTTCCTCTACAGAAAAATTCTGTCATAAAAATTTAGCATAAATTTAAAAAGGGTACTTTATATCCGCATTTCAGTGCATGGAGCAATCTGATGCCCATTGGCTGAATGATTGCTGTGTAATTTGTAGTCACTATCTTCTACTGAAACTCTGAATGAAATATGAACTGTACAGTTTTTGTAATCAGCACTGTTTTTGAGTCACCTATTAAATCAATGGCTTTCAGATATTGTCAGGCTTTGAATATGAAATGATTTTCAGCTCCATTAAATGCCCAATGTTGTATATATTTCTGATTGAGAAAAATGTACATTTGTGCAATCGTACACCATGTGCATATGCCAAAATCTGTACCTAACTATGGAATCTTTGATATCACTTGGTGCCTTTTTGTAAGCTTCTCAAGGCACATATTGGCAGAAATGTTCAGTTTTTATCGCTGTTAATATGTTCAAAGAACTCATCTTCAATTGTTTCAATTGTCAACTGAAGGATTTGCCTGAATGGAATGTTTAGTTTGTATATCATGACAATTTATACCTTTTGCGAACCGACCTGTCAAATATGTACACTCCGTTTTCAATCCATTTCGGCTCGAGTCGCTAATTAACATTAGACCCATTAATGGTGGTATACCAAACCCTAGTTGTGATATTGTCTTACCTGTTCAATCAACCCTTAGTTGTGATCGTTACTGTCAGCATAACGTATAATTTTTTGGTTATTTATTATAAATGGGGTGTCAAAAAGGTAAAAAAAAATTAATATCATATTTTGCTGAATTCATAATAGCAGAAGCTTGCATAATTTTGCTATAGATATTCCTTACTGCAGCCATTCCACGTTGTGTGCAATTCACATCAAAACGTGGTTCCGCTTCACGAGTCCGGGTTTTCTTCCGCAAAGAACCTGTCAGCAATAGTGCCTTTTTTGTCACCAGGCTTGCCAGTGGTCATGGTTTTAACAATATACTATTAAGTTTTTAAATAAAACATGATATAAAGCATGTATAAGTCAAATTTAGTGTTTTAAATATATTTATTGCACAGTGTCTTACTAGATATATGTAAGTTAAATTTAGCTAAAAATTAGCTGATTAAACATACTAAACACATTCTAATTTATTTTAAAAAGATTAATCTTTCATACTTTCAAAAGGATAAGGGCATACAGGGTGTTGACATTTACAGTGTAGGAAATATATTTTTTATGGTACTTTCAGTGATCAAAATGATTACCCAAGAATATTTTCAAAGCAAAATTAAGAAAATTACTTATGACACATTTTTTATAAATTAGCTTCTTATGTGTCCTTTTGCTGAAGTGCGAAATCTTCTCTTTGACAGAACAAGGAATCGGGATCATGAACGAAGTAAAATAAATTCATAAAAAATAATTCCAAAGTACTGTAATTCCATGTAAAATCATAACGTGAAACATTGAAAATTCCACGTAAAACCATACTATGAAACACTGGAGAAAACTACAATATAGTTTATTGACAAACAATCACCTAAAATATCTAATTTATGTACTACCGAGTGATAAATGAAGGTTAGCAAATTAAATTGGTTATTTCAATAATTTTTCTTGATCTATTTTTTAACGGTCCACCAGTGGTGAGTGCTAAAATGGCTAAACACTGGTAGTTTTCTCAGGTTCGAATCACAGCATACAGGTTTACTTCATGAACTATTTTTATGGTTTTTGTCATAACTTCGGTATAAGCCAGCTTTACTGAGCAAGCCCTCTATGAAGGCATTCCTCCCCATATACAGATAGCTGTCGAGTGCTTCAGTGTTATACAATGAATGGACTAAATCTGGCCGATCAAAAAAAAAAAAAAATCCCAGTGAACAGGCTGGTTACATGTGGATTTTTCCATCAGTAACATAAATACGGGCAGTATCTTCTTAAAAAGACTTCCACTAAAGCATCCCCCCCTTAAACAGATAATGTTCGTGTGCTTTACTGCAATCCAATTCTAATTTTTATAGATTTTATAATGAAATCGAATATACCCTGAGTGGAAATGGAAAATCGGAATTTTCCATTTCCGAAACTTTGGCCAACTCTACCAGCACCCCTTTTTCTGTCTTTCAGAAGCTTCCGCCTAACAAATTCCAACACACCCCTCAAAAAAATACTGGATCTCTCCTATCTCAGAATATTGGCTTAGTAAAAGCGGCGCAAATTACGTAGCAGTTTGTATGCCCTCTGCTACAGCGAAGCAGCCTGTATCATCACTACTCTTGCTTTGAATAAGAAGCACCTACTGGTAGGAAGTGTTTTTTCAATTTTTACATTTTTATTTGTTGCAAAACCCCTCCATATGTAGCAATGTTTTACTTAATTCCCCTCAAAGGTCGCATTTTCCATTCTTTTACTTTAGCAAAAAGTATTTTCATTTTAAGTATGCATTCGAACCTGGCCCTTATTTAGCCTTTACATTTGACAATCAAATTTTTCGATAAAAAATTTGAGCTTTACATTGTAATTAGTACAGCATTTTATTATTTTTATTCTTGTCATTCATTTTACCAATTTTATTGGTATTTCTTTCGTTTGTAATTCATCCATTTTTCCCCTTGATTATCAATGTTTTATTCGGCTTTACATGTAAAATGTTTTCCTCGTAAATTTTGTGTTCGGACAATAAAAACTGGTAGGGAAAAGAGACCAACTCAATGAGAGCTTCAAACTTGTATAGATTTTTTTGAAATATTGTATATAAAAAATTTCTAGAATTAATAACCATTATACTAATTGACGGTAGAGGTCTCAGTGAGTCGATCGGAATGAGACCGGTTCTTGTTGTTCAGTTAATTGACTTTGTCTAAAGCTTCAAAATACTTTTCCCTTCACAAGTTCTATTAAGAGCTTTAAATAAAAAAGGATTAACTTTGGTTTTCACTGTTTTTGATTTTTCAACCTTTACTTTCTCTGTCCCAAATATATATAATAAAATTTGCAAATTCAAAAAATGAAAATAGGTAGGGGATCATGGTTCTAACAATCCTTAAATAATTCTCTCATATATTTCATTTCCCATATTAGAATGAATGGAAATGGAATATACTTATTACAGAGAAAATAACATTCCTTTTTTAAAGAAATTGTTTTTTATTTATAAGCTAATTTGAATTTTCGTTATCTCTCTAAGAAGGTAAGAGTTTCAGCAAATTAAACTTGGCCGAAATTTTTTGCAAGGTAACTAATGTTATGATTTAATTAAGGAGTTACATGAACCTAAATACTTTCTCGAAGATATCATCCTAAAAGAGTATCTGAAGAAAAATTGGTTTTATTTACTTAATAATGAATCTAAATCACAAAAGGGTAAATGAGAGAATATTGCATCTAGAAGTTCGAATGAAGTTGAACAGTTTTATGACCTCGGCAGCAAGAAAGGCCGAAGTAACATCTTATAAGATTTAAGCTTCGTGTAAAACAGGCCCTAAAAAGTATAATTTAAAAAAAAAATCGACAACAAGATAAATTTCTGAAAGTTCAGTCTTTATACCAGAATTACCAGCAAAGGTCAATATGTTAGCTTTGTCATGCTCACTTCGCTGTCTCCATTCAAATAAATTATTAACGTTGCTTTTGAAGTCATCCACAACTTTATCTTCATTAAAAGATTGATTAAAAAATCTTAAATATCAGTTCTTCTGTATCTGAACAGTCTGAATCTGTATCATCAAATGTTTCCTCTTCTAAATCTTTTAGAAACTTATTAATTTCGTCCTGACAGAGACCTTTGAGACAGGGTGTCATTCAAGAACTGAATAAGAGCACAAGAAAAAAAGTTACACGGAAAATCAAGAGAAAAGCATTGCGCCTGTTTTATTTTCAAACACATTGGTGCGAGACGAAATGTACGGTCTTCGCTAAAACATAGCCAACCAGATAAGAAATGGGAAACAATGCATAGCCACGGGCTGTTCTGAACATCAGAAACTGGAGCGCACGGAGTTCGAAGATAGGCGATTACTTTAAACGAGGGACAGAAATGTTGGTACGACATGTGTACCATAGCCGACTTAAAAGCAAGTAAATTTCACGATACAACAGTTGTACCGCCGGCTGTAGAAAGTTAAGTACATTTCAGATTGGCTGAAAAGCATATGTAAATGTTAGTATTGAAATAGATTTCTATTTCTGTTATTATAAAAGAGTTTAAAAAAATTGTATACTTATATCTGGAAATACCTCATTTCTTTTTTCAGATTTTTTGGCCCTGACATTAGTATTATTTATGAAATAGTTTCTAATTCTGTTATTATAATAGAATTAATAAAAAAAAATTGAAAGAATTCAGATTTTAAATTACGTCCAAAGGGACATTTTTTTAACATTTTCTGTGTTACATTAGTTTATTAAATATCACATTCTTCACCCTTGAATCATAAAATTCAGTTCAAGAGCAATATCACAAAATAATTTTAAAATGAGCATATGTTTAGAATTTCCAATACACAGTCTCATATGCTAGAGATAAAAATGTTTTTCTCTGTACAACGTTGCCATTGCTCACTTTGAAATCCTTGAGTTTGTTAATGAAATTTTTTTTAAAGTTTCACAAGATATGAAATCAATAATAAAGCAAATTTCAAATTTGGGCTTCCAGATGCCCATATTCGCAGGAGGATTACATTATTCAAAATTTGATGGCTGTAGGTACCGTTGCTCTATCACAATGCAAGAAACATAAATACATTTATGCACATTTTTCATTTTTAATTTCTTTAAATATAATACAGGGTGATAATATTTGGTGACAACAATTTGGAAAGTGAAACAAGTCAAAATGCCAAAATGAATTTAATAGTCCTTCTGGACAAATTGCCCCTTCATTAAAAAAAAAAAAAACTTTTATACTTATATCTGGCAATACCTCATTTCTTTTTTTCAGATTTTTTTGGCCCTGAAAAATGCCTTCCTTTTTCACAAAAACCTATGCCATTAAAAGTGCATCTCCAGAAATGTATTACTCTAAAAGAATATAGTCTTTAATTGCATTGAACATTTTTATGAATGGATCTTTCTGTTTTGTTTAGCTTCTTATCAAAATAGGTTATGGCGCTTTGATTTATGCACGCCATTTTTGGTTGTGTGTGTTGTTGCTGCAGGTAAGGC
>KK116063.1:0-24718 GCA_000611955.2 Stegodyphus mimosarum | reverse complement strand
TAAATTCTGCCACTTGATGCAGCATCACAAGCTCTAGTGCCAATCCTGGGCTTATCTGAATCAATTATTCTCAATTCTAACAGCGCTATATATAATCTTTTGATCTATGAGTATCATTTACAAAACTTAATTTTTGCATATGGGAAGAAATTCTATTGAACTGCTCCTAATTAACATGCTCCGCAGTTAGTTGAGGTCTGTAATCATGGCCAAGCAAAAAGTAAACATAAAAGGTTACCATGCTCCTTGGTATTCAATTACTAACGTTTTTTAAAAAATTGCTTACATTGTGGCATGAGGCATTTCTCAAGCTGTCATGTGTTGACAGTTATGCAGTGATGAAAGGAATAAATAATAAATAATTAATCGACATGATTTCATCACATATATATGTCATTCAGTACATGTAAAATCAATGTTTCGATATAGAATGTTTCGGTTTGAGATGTATGCCAAGCAAAAAGGCAGCTATGGAGTGAAATTATTAATCATACAGGATTTTATGAAAATAAATTATTGTTATGAAAAAATATCAAATGCGCATGCATAAAGCATATAAAAAAATTTCTACAAGAAAAGTAAAGTGTGCTGGTGGTTCAGATTTCTGACTTTGTACTGTTATATATATATATGAACTTCGTACATATCTAAATAATTTTAGTGAAATTGTAATACTTTTTGTATAAGGTAACAAGAGATGAAGCTCTGCCGGATGAATAAGAATACAGAGGCAAGTCAATTTAACATTGAGTAAAATCGCTATCTCACTAAATTGGTTGGATATGGGCAAGCTGTTGATGGTTTTGGCAACTAATTTTTGTCACCAAAATTTGCTAAACTTCCAGTTACCTGAGTGTACTGTAATTGATTCCTATATGTAACTGTAATTCTATCTGGCATATCCAATGCAGGAGCGAGGAATTGCACATCTTCTGAGTATACAGAGACCATTTGCTTTAAATATAACTAAAGCCTTCTGAACAACATCTTCAAATGCAATAAATGTTCTGGCCGCTTTTATACCACTCCATATCAGCACAGAACTAGAAGCCACAATGCAGCAAGAAAAACTACTTCACCACTTAGCTACTTTTAATAATATTCAATTCTCGCCATATGTTTATGAACGACAGCCAAATCATGTAGAAACTCATCCATCAATACAAGGATTAGGGATTCGAATCAAAACAAATAATAAATATCTTCTTCCTGCTACAGAATATGAGATCTATACTGATGGATCTAAAATTAATGAGAATGTTGGATGCACTTTCGTGAGACTTCATAATGGCATCATAATTCACCAGTGGAAGTGTCAACTTCACATAAATAATAGTGTATTTTAAGCCGAGGCGATGGCAATAAGTAAAGCAATAAAATACATTAAAGAACATTGCAGACATAATATAACTATAAAATCTGACAGCCTTTTCACACTCTACACAATTAAGGATTCGGAAACTACCTCATCTATTATTGTAGCAATACAGAAAGATTTACAACTTCATGTTTCATTCAGAATAACTCTAGAATCGATGACAGGTCATGGCGGGATATACAGCGATGAAATAGTAGACCAACTAGCTAAAGAGGCTGGTATAGGACAAGACGCAGAATATATAGATATCCCATGGCCAACCTCTCATCTAAAAAGGCATCTTATATTAATTACCATATCAAAATGGCAAGACGAATGCAACAGCAGTGAAATGGGTAAAAGAACACATCAACACTTTGCCAAGGTAAACCCACAACTAGTTCACTTTCTTTCAGGTCATGGACCTTTCTCCGAATATTTTGAAAGGTTAGTATTTCAAACACAAGTACCTGTATTTGTGGCCAGCTGGGAACACCTGAACATTACATTACTAGCTGCCCCCTCACTAAAGATTTTCACATTAAAATGACAACAACAAATATTCAAGCTTTTAGTAAATTCTTAGTAAAACAAGAACAATGGACATCCTAACAAAATTGGGCACAAATTTATGTCAAGTAATATAATTTCATATAACAAGTTATAATAAAAATGTAATAGGAGAACAAATAAAGGAGTAAAGTAATGAATGCAATCTATAATAGAGTAAAGGAAATAACACCAGTGTTCATAATTTGAAAAAGTGATTAATTTCTAGCAAAAGGTATCATACATAGTATATTTATACATGCATTCAAATTACGAAAAAAAAAATAAATCCTGACTTTTCGTGATTATGAAGACATGACACATTGGTAGTTAAACTGTCATAAAAATATTATAAACTTAAAAATCAAGTTACAAGGAAACATACCCATGTTGATTCACTGTGATCAAAAAGAGACAGGATTCAGTGATATATAAAAAGGAAAAGATGAAAAACTTTGAAAAGAAAAAGTACTATTCTGGAAGACATTAGCACAATATATAAGATATAAGATGAGGAATAATAAAAAAACCTTGAAACTGAGAAACTCATGAAAGAACTGCAGCAAAATGAAAGGAATTTTGCAAGAGGACTTAGACAACTTACTTCAGCTCACTCAACTTCAACTTACTCACCTTACAGACTTAGACTTCTAGTTGAAATGGTGCAAATAACAAAAGAGAAACTTCACGATAAAGAAATAATATATAGACATCTTAAAAAAAAATAAATAAATAAAAGTACAAAAAAAAAAATTCCTTAGAGAAAATTCTCCAACCAAAATTTATGTAATAAGTTATGTTAATAATATCAATACAATTATTGTATAGACTTTATTTGTCAATCAGCCACAATATATGGCCATGTAAAAAATTCAAGAATTATTAATAAATACTAGACTTGGGCAGAACCGATTAACCGTAATGGTAGAGAGATAGTGCCCACGTCCTCCGTTACTACTACTACTATCGGGCCCTCATATGTTTTCCAGTAGTTTCAAGAAGTGGAAAGTACTAGATATTTCTCAGTAGCCAGGGAAAACTATATAAGCTGAATTCGAAATATTAAGATACCTGCGAAAGCTTTGCCTTTCAGATGTGCTTTGCAATGTGTTTAAAGTTCTTAGTTGTTTGAAGTGTAACTACTAATTAAGCTCTCTATTGAGAAGAACTGTCTGAGTTGTTGAAGTTCCAGAACTGTAAGAACTTTTGTTGAAAGTTACAGAACTGTAAAGTGTTTCTTTTGGTAAAATAAATTTTGTCAAGCTATCATTTGTTCTATGTGCATTCATTTCATGCCGATATTAAATTATACAGCATAAGCTTTTACATGGTCGCTGTAGAAATTTAATATCAGAGCTATTTGATAGATTTACTTATTTATATATTAAAAATTATATCTGCTAAGCTAATGCAAATATAATATAACATTTGATTGAAGACATAGCTATCTGGTTGGCCAGAATAATTAAACCTATCTAGAAGGGATCTCAGCAAGAAAACTAGATATGTAAAGAGTAACCTGGCAACACAAAGGTTCAGAGAATGCCATTTTAAGGAACTTTTTATGTCTACAGATACCCTCTGAGTACTCTCTGGTGTATGATTTATTGAATGTATTTAGGGAAAAAATTATAACATGAAAACATATACTTAATCTGTCAAACTAAATAAATTCATCCAAATTACCGCATGCATATTTAATACTTATGGCTGCACTATATTGCATCAGATATAGCATCTCTAAAAGGTGAACACATTTTGATAGTTAACAATTTTCAGTGTGTACACTTGTATTTTTCTACCATATTATAATAATTTATTGTGTAAACTTCTCTCTTCTCACATGCAAATTGGCTGCATTATAATAATGAAAAGAATTTTGAAATAAATATTAAAATATGAACTTTTTTGTTATAGTGAAAATTTTTACTTTTTGAATATCTGCATCCCCACCAAAAATTAATGAAAAAGTATTCATGATACAATGCAGTGTTGCCAAAACAGTTATGAGACAACTCACAATGTCACCAAAATTTATTTATGTGGCAACCCAGATATGTGCAAAACACATGTCTGTTTAAGTATATGTGGATATGCACTTTTGAAATTCAATCATCATTTTTCTGATTATTGTTTCTTTTTACATTGAGTAAATTTGTTTTTCTCATAACAAATCGTAATGGGACTGTAGAATTTTCTAACTGTTGAAAAATGAAACATCACATTTATTACTGGGCTAAACTCCATATTTCTGCAGAAATATAAAGTTCAGCCCAATAATACAGAATACAAAAATTTGCATTTCAGAAATTGTACTTCTTAAATGATCTAATTTTATGGAAATGTACTGTGAAAAATTCAGAGCAGAATGTTAGAATTCAAGTTGGAAATTGGTTTGAACATAGCTGTATTTAATTACAACAACTATTCACTTTGTTTATTGTTGGCTGGTGTGCAATGGCAAATTATATGTGATGTTTTGTGCAATTATCTATTTTCTTTTTTTTAAAATGAAAATAGATTGCTGTGTACATAGGTAGAATAACAGTATAAAAAAAGATCACAGAAGGATTTCTCAAAATAGATAAGAATATTATTCTGGCCTTTTTAGTTTTATTTATTGATTGCTCTCTTATAGAGTTTTTAATGTGGCATCACTTTGAAAATGGCTGTTTCTTTTTGTGCATTTGGTTGGTGAAAAATTAGTGGCCAATGAATTCATAAATATTCTCTAAAGTCATTAAGTAATTTGCAACTTTTCAATGGAGGTGTAGGAAAAAAATCAGAAATTACTAAATTAATTCTAATTCTTTTTAGTTAGAAATGCTTAAGTAATCCATATTTTAGACTCACTACAAGTATTTCATTTTACTAAAAAGAGTATGTTTCACAAAATTGACCAATCCAAACAAATAACTTTGCAGAATTGACCAAACATGTCCAAATTAATGTTTCATAACAAAAAGAAAACTGAATTATGGCACAGTAACAGAAGGCTATGCCACAAATTTATTGCCTCACACTATATCAATACACAACATTAAAATTATACATGTAACTTTTATCATTCTAAATCCAAAATTGTCTTTTTATTTATACAAATGCATGTTACTTTATATTATTGCAATAGAAATGATATAAAAATTTTGAAATCATTTTCATATTGGAGTATAGTTAACTATCATATACTTCTTAAAATGCTCTCAGAAGTTTTTTATTACTGGGTATTAGAAATCTTTAAAATATACACATTTTGGAGTGTTCCTCTAAATTACAATATACAGTTACAATACCCATAAATTACAGTCTTTCATTACAATAACATTTTCTACTTTCTGTAAAACTGAAATAAAAGGTATAAAAATCTTTATAAACTTCTAGTTTTACAGATTTAAAAAAATATGCATTTCATTAACCTTATTATTATTTTGGGGCCCATAATAATCTTTATTAAAATACTTAAGGAGAAAGAAATATTTTGAAACCTTTTTTTCTAATTAATCTAAATACATAAGCTTAAATAATAGAAATATTAAAAATTAATTTACATACATCTTTTTCACCACCACTCATGGAACCATATACTCTTCGATGTGTTTCTCTTCGAACTCCAGATGCTAAATACACAAAAACACTTAAGTTACATTGGAAAATCATATACACTTACCTTTTTTTATAAAATGAACAGAAAGAAATAACAGAATTAAGAAATCAGATTTATCAGTAGAACTATCAGAATACCATGATAATTCTTGCAATAATAAAAACCACTAAAACTGTGCGATAAAAAAAATTTAAACATTTTAATAGAATAAATTTTCTTTCTTCTTCCTACATTTTAAAATATCAAAATTTTCAAAAATCACATAAATTCAGAAAAGTTTTTTTTTTTAAATAACACACATACATACATATGGTATTTTTTAAAATTTACTAATAATATAAGTATTCTTATTTCAATATACAGGCTTGACAACAAGAACAACACATGTTACAATATAATAAAAAGAAATGAGTTAGCTTACGTGCTGGTTGTGGTCGGCGAAGTTTCTCCCTTGGAGCACTGTGGGGTGTTTCATTTTCCACATTAACTATGAGAAAATCATCCAAGTTACCGCTTTCTTCACTGCGTAATAAGTCTTCTTGACGAAGCTTTTCGACCATTCGTTTTGTCACCTCTTCTCTTTGCTATTCAAACAATAAATATATCATCAAAATCTTTTAAAACAAATATTCAAATTCTGTTTTCTCACACTCTTAAATTTTTATAAAACAAGAATTTGCATATATCAGTTTAAATTAATTTCAATTCATTTTAAGCAGCTTGAAAGTAATGCACCTGCAAAAGCAAACCTCTCAGAAATAAGGAAGAAGGTTTACACTTAAATAATTTACAAACTGAGTTCACTTGATTATCAAAGTCTCCAACCAAGGGTAACTATAGCTAATTTATGAATAAATGAGAAGAAGGTTTCAAAGCTCACAGTGTGTAACTCTTTGTTACTTTTATCTTAATTTTCTCCCAGGTGAAAATTTACTAATAAGAAATACTTTTTAGGTATGAATGAAGTGAACTTTCAATGGCACAATAAATGAAAGTAAATACTAAAATTAGATTTTTCGCACCTTTTTTCTTCCTTCATGCCAGTTATGTGATGCATACTTCTATTGTAAAGTTGAAATTTGTATTAAGGGGGGATATTTTTTAATGCTAAAAAATGAGAAACTGCCTCATGAGATGATGCCACTAATATCAACTGAAAACTGTAGTCTCTCCTCTTTTATGAAAAAATTCAAAATATGTGCTATTTACATGGTATTAGTGACAATAAAGGATATGTAAAAAAATATACCAATGACTGCTGTTGAAGTTAAAAACATTTATAATTTAATATATTCAGTTTATGACTGTTATTATGCTACTAATATACTTACAATTTGTAAGGCTTAACACATGTTGCCATTTTAAAGTAGATATTTTTTATTTAATATTTTCTTTTCCTGACAGATCTCCATCTGAGAAATATTGCCATATAACATGTAAAATTCTAAATTTATCTTTCAAATTAAAATAGTACATTGCTTATGGATGTTTTATAGTGAGGCAAAGACACATTTATAAAAATACAAGTTTTATTAAACATAACATAATGACATTTCCAAGAGAAAACTGAACTGCTGCATCTTTTTTGCCACTCTGCATATAAAGATTTAAGTCTCTAATTTTTATATGACCTGCTAATATACGACAGTCACTTCTAATAGTTAACTCTGATACTTAGCTGGTTCTAATAATTATTTTAAAACTGAAAGTTCATGCATTGTTTCCATAGCACATAGCATTTCATCTTATTTGATTATTTCATTTCCATAGCAACACCACAGAGTTCCCCCCCCCCTCCAGTGAGGAAGACCAAACAACACAAAAATAATAATAATATTACTATAATTGAAATTATACAAGTTATATGTAGTAGTTGGTAGACAAATGTTGAGGGAATTTGACATGTTCCAATTTTGTGATAGTTTTAGGAATAGTTGACATGGTATTCTTCAATGTGTCATCTTAGTGGAAGGTTTAGTGCTATGGACTAAAGTTTTATAACTAATAAAAACTGCAGGTTTTAGTCAATCAAGTGAAACAGTTTGATTCTTACCATACATGGAGATGATAAAAGTTTTGCCATTTTGCTCAATGACAGGAAGGGGGCCTGAGTATGCTTGTTGAACAGACGGCTTGACTGAGTCAATTCTCAAATAAACATGAGAACATGATTTTAAGGATGATGAATGTAGACAGGTTCTGAACAGTGTTTTGATGTCATAGTGAGAATCAGAGATTGCATTATAGATCGTAAACGATTTACATATGTTGGTGTCAGCGATGGTGGAGAAAGCTGATCTGAACACAAGATATCTGAACGCAGCCTTAAGGTAGTACTGTAGACTAACTCGGAACAAGTTGCTTGGATGTTGTCTTTGACGGAAAATTGAATACCCAAAAATATAAGAGGTAATGATTCTGTCCAGCAAGAGTTTTCTTGCACTTCAAATGCTGTTTTTCAGCTGGTGATGAAACCATTCAATGATTCCATTTGCTTGAGGTCTATAGGCAGTGATCTAAATACGATGAGTGCCCAGCAAGTGCATGAACTTCCTGAAAAGATGCGATTAAAAGTTTTGACCTGGTCGGTAGTGATAATGGAAGGACATCTAAAATGAGCTATCCATCCACTAATTAGAGCTTTATAAATTATTTCAGCTGACATATCAGACATAGGAATTACTTTGCAGCATTGTGTGAAGCGATCAATTATGATTAAGCAATACTAATAATCTTCAGAAATTGGTAATGGGCCAATAAAATTGATGTGAATATGAGAAAATCTGGCATCCGGAAGTAAAATGTTGAAATGGGAGATGTCGTATGGCTGTGTATCTTTGAATGTTGGCATTTCTCACAAGCTTTCAAGAAGTTTTTCATGGAAGTACCTATGTTAGGCCAAACATAACATTTGTGTATCAATTTTGAAGCGACAGACATGCCTGGATGCAAAAGGTTGTGAATACTTTGGAAGATGATAGATCTAAATGAGTGAAAGGACGAGGAACATTGGTTGTGGAGTCACAGTAGAGATAAATATCTTCAAGAGGGAAATACTGTTTAGAAAGCTTCAGAGAAGAAGATCTAGAATTTAGCAATTCTTGTAGTTCATTGTCTGTGAGTTGTGCTGAGGCTAACTGTTTGAAATCCAGAATAGGTGAGTGAGAAACAGAATCTACTTCTATTTGGGAAAGTGTCTTAGCAATAATATTTTCCCTACCTTTAACTTGTATATCAATGGAAAATTGAGAGATATAATCTAGGTATCCCAAATGTTGAAGAGAGCACTTTTCTGCTTTTGTCTGAAAGCAAATGTTAATGGTTTTTGGTCGACAAATCTGATGAAGTTGCGACTTCTGACATATGCCGAAATTTCCTGAAAGATTCATATACTGCCAAAAGTTCACCGTCATATGTAGACCATTTCCGTTGACTCTTATTCAATTTTAAAGAAAGGAATGCTATTGGCTCCCACTGACAACTTTGGTATTGCATGTGAGACCTGCTAATAACAATGTCATATGCATTGGTCCAAAGACTGAGCACCAGGAATCTGATGTCTTAAGAGGGTAGCTTTTGAAAGAGCTTCTCTGGATGCTAAAAATGCCTTTTGGCTTCCTTAGACCACTGGAGTGGATTTCCAGTCTTTTTTGTTGGACAGAATGATTTCTATTTGTTAGAATGACCTTTGAGAAACTTAATAAAAGGGGACAAAACGTGTGCAGCATGTGACACAAATCTGCAATAAAAATTTAATAGGCCAAGAAATCTGCAAAGTTGTCTTAGGCTTGTTGGTCTAGCAAATTTAAAAATTGCATCAACACGATGTGGAATTGAAGAAATACCTTCTTTAGAGACTTTCAATCCTAAGAAATCTAAGGTAGGAACTCCAAGTGTACACTTTGAGGGTTTGATTATTAAACCATAAAGATCTAATCTTTTAAAGACAGCTCTTTAGATGCTTGATATATTCTTTGTTGCTTTCTAAGTCAACCAAAATATCATAATTAAATGCATATACACTGTTTAAACCTCGTTACCTCATTAATAAACCTTTAAAAAGTGCCTGATGCATTGCACAAACCAAACTGTATATGAGGTGCTCTTGAAAAGTACAAATGGTGTACAGATAGCAGTTTTATGGACACCTCAGGAGCAATCAGAATTTGATGAAATTCTTTGACTAAATCTACATGTGAGAATATATTGACCCCATGGAGTTTACTGGTGAAATCTATAATACTAAAGATTGGATACTTGCCATTTTTGGTCTGAGTATTAAGGACTTTAAAATCAACAACAGACGCCAATTATTCACATCTTTTTTAGGGACCATATGGTGAAGCGTAATTGCTGTTGGATGGGTGAATGTGGCCTAAATCCAACATATGCTGAAATTTCATTTTTGTAATTTTCAAACAATCGGGTGCAAGCTGACATGATTTGACAAAAAAAGGGAGGGCCAAAAAGTTTCAATGATGCTTAACTGAATGTTTGACAATTTGGTTTGCACAAGGAACTTGAACAATATGAGGAAATTCATTTAACAGCTTAGAATAATAATTATTACAAAATACACATTTCACAGAATATATAACATGCAATATACCATGAGTATAGTAAGCATGCGATATACCATGAGAATTTAATTTGGTGCAAGTATCATTTAAAAGATGGGTTCTAAGATCTGGTTGGAGGTTAAAATAATGTAGGAAATCTGCATCAATTATACTAGTTTGAACGTTGTATACATAAAAAGGTTAAACAAATTGTTTTCTTAAACCTAATAAAGATAATAATTTTTGTTTATATATATTTATCTTAGTAAAATGTCAAATGTTGACATAGGTAGGGTTGGTGTAGGGGAAGAGGGGTGGGAGACCCTCGTACTAATCTCCCTGGGGTGCTCTCCATCAAAATTTGGAGCGGAGCTGAGCTAAATTTCACTGTCACCTGTAAGGTACTCAAGGCTGTTGTCAATGACAGGCGTAAAACTTGCGCTCCTTGCCACAAGGAATTTTCTGGGCTTGGGCTGACTATAAGTCAGACAAGCGAGTATCAGCCACAACAACACTTTGAAATTTATACTAATGTGGAACAACTATAAAGTTTCAGAAATCCTCATTATCCACAAGGTGAGACTATTTTCATAAAACTCATATTTTAAGAAATTTTGTAAGGGATAGTGTAGTAGCTGTCTAAAATCAATACTGAAAGACCACAGCCAATTTCTTCGAACTCCTAGTTTCTTATTTACATGCAAGGTGTAATAGTGGCCTACATAATGAGAAAAATTTCAAAACGTTTTTCCAAACACTTCAGTTCTAAATTTTAACATCTCAAATAGTATATTAAAATTAATTAGAGATGAAACATGCAAAATCCACTAGCCTTGAAAAAGATCAAAAAACTGAAATCAGCACTTCTTTCATTTTTTAGTTCTTTTGAATCCCAGAGTGAAACTTTTTACCTGAAAACTTTGGAAAAATTACTTTTGCAGAAGAATTTATTAAAAAAAAAAAAAAAAGTGCAAGCAATAATGATGATTTTTAAGATTCAATAAAATTTAGGATTCACTCTATTCTAAAATTAAATGAAAAATTATGAAGAAAATTGTAATAGGAAAGCAAGCTTGCAAGAAATGGAGGGGGGGGGGAACATATCAATTTAAGCAGAAAATATTCACTCAGCTATTAAGCATTTCATCACATATCATGCTATTTCTTCTCAAGATAATTCACTCTATAATTAAAAGATTCAATTTGCAATAAAGTAATAGCTCAGAAAATAATTCAACAAACAAACAAAAATATACAAATAATCTTTGTAGGGACAATTAGATGTTTTGGCAAAGAAGATGTAAAAGACCTTGACATTATCCTTAATCATCATTTAACATGATGGCCCCACATGAAATATGCAGCATCAAAGTTTCAAGCTAATAAAATTATTCTACATACCTTAATTGATCAAGACAGCATTTTAGCTGTTGATCATAAACTACTCATTTATAAGATTATATTATGTTCCATAATTACTATAGTAACTTCAAAATTTGAACTGTAAGGCAGTTATCAACTGCCCGTGGATATTAGAAAAGAAGCAATTCATGAAGAATATTATACTCCTATGACCCTAAAGCCAAATCTTTTGTTACTTTGTCCTCCCTCTATTTTTGAAATTTCTTTTTAATCCTCCCTTTATTAATTCATCAATTTCTTCAAAATTATTATGAACTGAAAAGAGTTTACCACTCAATCCTGCATTTAGAGTTTGCATTATAACCTAAGCAATCAACTTTATCCTCTTCAGCCAGTCAGTTACTTGCTTTCTTAATGCTAGGTATGCTGGTTCACAGGAGAGCAATTCTCACTTTGCTGGCTTCACAAGCAATCCTCACTTTGCTGGCTTAACAAGCAATTCCTGAATTCCATTCATCTACGATGCACGCTATTGTTAATCATTTGAAATTGCTATCTAACACTCACATTATGCTCCATACTATGCTATCCAACATTCAAAAAGAAATCAACTCTACAAACAGACAGGGCAGCCAGCAGAGGAACAAAATGTCAAAGTTATTAGTTCAATGGACATGAAATGTAAAAAAAAACAATGGTGTCATCATTGGGATTTGAACCATGCATCTGAAAGTCAGATCTAGAAATAATTTGCAACAAAACAGAAAGTGTGGGGAAATGCAATAATTCCTAACACAGTACCTGCCACTTATTAAACTCACTAGTTAATTAATTCAGCTGCTTATGTTCAAATATAAAAGAACAAAAACAAATATATACTATTCAACAAAAAAAACTATTGTTTATTAAACTCATCTATGCCACTTATAAAATTCAATTTGGCAAGACTCGGAGCTGGGACAAGGGTGAGGCAAGTGAAGCGGCGTCAAATTGGCTATGCGAATTCAAAAATTACTTTAATTATGTTTTAAATTTGTCGGTTATTATTAGGAGAAATAAGCTTCGGCAAACGTAAATTAATAAAACAATAGAAAGAGTTGCAAGAAAACCTGGAAATTAATGCAATGTGTATTTCAATGTTATTTCTTATTTATCAAAAAAGGATTTTTTTAACATTTTCATTTGAAAGTTATAAATAATTGGCTATATTATTTTTCTGAATTTATAAAGCTACGATTAAAAATACTTTAAGACTTATGATATTTTGATTTAATACAGTTACTTTTGTTTAATACAAATATAGTTATTTTGATATATATATATACGGGTGTGCAATTACCTTTTTGCCTCAGGTGAAAAAACATCTTGGCATGGCTCTGGCAAGATTGATTCTTCAGACCCAGAATAAACTGTTTGTGGCTGATAAATTCTGTTGTAGTTCATCCATTTACCTTTCAGCTATGTAGTGCTTCAGTAAAATGGGTTTAGTAGAAATTTTGGCCAGTATAGTTAAAACCAAACCCCCTGGGGCTATTGTGTACCCTCTCCTAAGTCCTGTCAGACACTGTCTGTATAAATCTCTTTGTCCGGACTATCTGAATTGAAAGCGACAGAATGCCTTATGATTAACAGAAGCAGTTTTCTAGAGGCATTAGAAATAAGTTCTTTGATTGTAAAGAAGTGAGTGTTTCACAAGATTAAAGAAAAAGTGGTGCTTAAATGAGCACTGCCTCCCTTTCTTGAATACCAGCTCATACAGGATAGAAGTGTATACACACATGAAGTTTGTAGAATGTTCTCAGAAAACATCATGAAATGCTTCCTTGCATTATTGTACATTATCAATTGACTGAAGAGGGGAGTGGTCATTGTAGGCTGAAGAAAAAACAAAAGAAATCATTAATTAATTATTAATTATGCCTAAAATAACCATGAAGTGAAGGTCAACTTGACAAACAAAGGGCAATCTTCTTGCTAGCTAGAAAGGGGAATTTTGGATTTGAACAAATCACTGGAAGAAATGTTTTTCATTTGCTATGTGCATGATTTGTAACATGTTGAAATGTGCAAACAAAATTATTTAAGCCTGAAAGAAAAAGATAAATTGCTGAAAGATTATGATATGTTTGGTAAATACAGCCAAATAGAAACAGCATTAAAATGGGAATTTCCCAAATTGTGTCATGAAATTTACTTAAACAAAGAAACAAAACTGATAAAAAACTAGTACAAAATGCAAATGCCTGAAGGAAGTACTAAAGGGAGGAAAATCGATAAATGTTGAAACTACCTAGAATGGTTTCAAGCTATGAGACTAAAAAAAGTTTCACTTTCTAAAGCTCTTTTGACCACAAAAGCTGTAGAATTCATTAAAATGATAGAAGAAAATTTTGTGCCAACTGATGGATGGCTCACAGGATGAAAAGAGAGAAATAACATTGTTTATCAGGAAATGTAAGGCCGGAAGCAAGGGGCAGATCATTATTCTGTTGAGAACTGGGCAAAAGATGTTTTACTTGATCTTCAAAAAGACTACAAGCCACACAGAATTTATAATACAGATGAAAGTGGTCTATTTTTCAGAGCATAACCAGACTACACATTAATGTTTAAAAGTGAAACAGAAGCTAGTTTTAAGAAATTAAAACAACGAGTTGCTGTGTTATTAACATGCAGTATGGATGCAACAATTAAGATGAGGCCACTGGTTACTGGAAGAAAACCTTATTGTTTAAAAGGATTCATAAATTTACTTTATTATAATAACAAGAACTCATAGATGACAAGGAGCATTTTTGTTGATTTCCTTTTAAAATGGGACAGAGAACTGAAAACTGAGGGAAGGGGAAACTTCACTTCTAGCTATGTTCCACACTCTGATATCATTCTGAACAAATTAAATTGGTATTTCTTCCTATAAATACGACTTCTATCATTCAGCCTTTACACCAAGGTATTACAATAAATTTTCAAATGTCATTACAGAAAAAATGCAGTTCAAAAAAAGATATAAATCAATATCTTTATTAGAGGCTATGCATAGTATAGTCAACGCATGCGACGCAGTCTCTCGAAACATAAAAACCCCTTTAGATAAGATCCTTTTTATTCAGAAGAAGCCACGAAGGAACTGCAAGCAATTTTTAATATTTTAGATATAAAAGAGGGTAATTATGAAGATTAGTTTTTAGAATGCATTGTAGATGATGATACTATTGAGATGGCATGTGACAACACTGACTACGATATTATAAAATGTGTTAAAAGCATGGCTGTGAAGTCGGAGTCGGAATTGGAGTAAGGCAGATTTTTGAGTAAAAGGAGTCGGAGCAGGAGTCGCTAAAAACACGTCGACTCCGACTTCAGTGTTTGTTAGACAGTTTGAATTTTAAATGAAATTAAACCAAATTGAGGGGAAAAAAATGACAAACTGAGTTATTATTTTTATTTATGGATTATACGCATTAATAAATAATTATTTTCTGTTTTATTGACATATTAATAAATAAATATAAGGGAGGAGGACAGATGTGACATTTGCCATTATTGATTAAACTGATTCATTTCATTACTTTATTAAGTTACAAATATCATTGGTGAATTAAGGTAAACAGCAATACCAGCAAGAACTCCCAAAATTGATACCATCCTTAGGAAGTGAGCAGCAAAACGAGCAATTATTTATCAAGCAACGCAATGGGAAAGTACACATTTGATGATAAAGAGGTTAAGAACTTTTTTAGCAGATGTAGATAACCCTAACGTTCCACTAATAGAGAGAATGTGGAATGATCTTGCAGAAGTGAAAACTCTTCTTTCTATATCATATATAGCCACAAAAAAGCTACAATCTGAAGAATTAACAGGAGGCGAGAATGGAAGAATGTGATGTTTGTTCTTTTTGAAAGAGGGCTTATTGCAGAAGGAATCATTTCTTTATTGAAGAAAAGAGGAACTAGTTTGCTGGACAATGAAACCTTGTTGGATTCAACAAAACACCAAATTTTGTTGGATGACAAACAAATTAAAAAGGCAAAGAAAGCCATCAATGAACTTTCACTAAGAATGAAATTATTCTCAGAACAATTAGAGTATTCAAATCAGGACAGTCAGACTGCAGACATTGCAACTGAGTCTCTATCATCCTCTTCCAGTGATGAATTAGATTTTGAGAAATATTTGGATAATATTGAAAAGGCTAAGGCAAAGCGAATGAAAATAAAGAACCAAAAGTTTTTAGATATAAAAATGAGAAAATACAAATAAGATTTCTATACAGCCTTTGAAGAAATAGAAAAATATGATTGCTCTTGCAAGACACTTCCTTTAGAACTTATAAAAATCTATCTAGCAAAGTTAAAAGAAGTAGCCCTAACAGTAACAACTCTTCCTTCTACTCAAGTTAGTGTGGAAAGACTCTTCTCAGTTCTAAGTTTATCAAATATGATCTATGGTCCTCTAACAAAGAAGATATTGGCAAAGCTATACTGTTTCTTAGAAATTACTAATGCTAGTTTTTCCATTTCACAGTAAATGCTAATTAATATAAATAATTTGCTATGCCATTATTTTTTCTGTAGAATCTATTACTTCTTTTATATTAAAAAAAAATAAGCTGTAACACATGTGTATACGTTTATATATAAATGAGGGAGTCGGAATGAGACTCAAGATTAAAATTCCAGGAGTCAGAATCGATCATTTTCCCCACCTGTTCCACAGCCCTAGTTAAAAGCTGCAAGAAATTGAAACTGACAGTGAAAGTGATACAGAAGAAAGCAACTACATGCCAACCTTAGCTGAACTGAGAGAAGTACTTCAAACTCTAAGAACTCTTGAACTGAAAGAGGAAGATCAGAAAAGCTACCAAACAGTTTTACTTGAAAATAAAATTGAAAGACTGTTGACAAACTGATTGAAAGACTGATACAAAACAAATACAGATAGAGCAATTATTTGTAAAATTTTAAAATTTCATCAGGGATGTAATTATAAAATTTTCTCATTAAAAAAACAAAATTAAAAAAATTATTAAAAAAATCTGAAAGGTTTGAGATTTTATATTATACTTAAAGGGACTTTTTTTAATGTTTTGTGTGTTACCTTTATTCATATCATGTTCTTCAAACTTAAACCACATAAAATTCAGGTTCAACAGCAATACTACAAAGTATTTAAAAACAGCATATCTTAAGAATTTCCAATAGACAGTCTATGTGTTGGAGATAAAAATGTTTTTCTCTGCACAGTGCTGCCATTGCTTGCTTTGGAATCATTGTGTTTGTAAATAAAAAATTCGCTGAAGTTTTACAAAGTATGAAATAGATAATAAAAGAAAATCAAAAGTGGAAATTAGGGCTTCCAGGTGCCCATGCTTATGTGGAATATTACGTTATTCAAAATTTGATGTTTGTAGGTACAATCGTTTTTTCCCATTTCGAGAAACATACATACATTCATGCAGATTCTTCATTATTTAATTTCTTTAAATATAATAAAGGACGGTAATATTTGGTAGCAATAATTTTAAAAGTGATACACCATTTATAATGAACCACCACAAAATGCCATTTTGAGATTAACAGCCCTTCTGGGCTATAAATTGATTTCCAAGTTTCAAAAATAATTTAATTTTAGCATTAATTTATTAAATTAATGATTTAAGTATTAATTATTAGATTAATTGTTAGTTACTATCTTGGTAAGCTCAAAGTTCATACTTAATTTGCAACATTGAAATTGGCATTTATTAAACTTAGGTATCTAAATAAACTCAGATATGTCTTGAATAGAAGTGATTTTAATGACTAGCAGGTACTGTATTTTCCTTCACTTAAACGCAGAAATGGGAAGAAGTGCAAGACCCAGATAACCAAATCCAGGTAGTGACAGGCTATCGTCTGCTACTTTTTTTACTTTTGACGCTGCTTGACTTGAGAAACAATTGTGCCCTTAATGAGATTTTGAATCATACATCTTCCAAATACTAGCTGGACATAATAATCCCTAATAACACAATAGAATGCATAAAGAAGTGTGATAATATCTTATATCCTTTTCGAGAAAACCTGCATTATGAAAATTTAACTGTTTGTGAATCAGTTTTTTTTTACTAAGCAAACTAAATTATATAGTATTTACCAGAATAAGTTCCTGTTCTATTCTCTCCAGTTCTTCAAGCTGCTGTTCTAAGTAGGCCAACCATGTATACTTCATAACATACTTTTTATACAGTTCTTCTAATTCAACTTCTAATCGTTCATATTCATCCATGAATGCTGGCCTATAAGACATATAATAATTAATTTACAGATTCAAAAATTTTAAAAAAATTATGGAAGGAAATACTGGTACTATACTAATACTACTGCCTCTGGTATCCCTGACAGGAAATACTGATACTAATGTCTCTGGTATCAATCCAACTGTTCAAGAACTGGCTGCATATCTCTGAAATTTGCATGGAAACTGGAGAAAATATAATGAATATTTTAACTGCAATCTCTCCTGTACACATATCACACAAGGCATTATTATCTAAAGTGTGAAGACAATTTTATAAAACTGTGCTTCTTATTTTATATCACATATGTTTGATGATATTTAACTGATTTAACCATATTGAAATTTTACCAAAGTTACACTAATTCCAATTATTTCATACTGGATCATACATCATGTATCATTCTTTTTACTAATTAAATTTTAAGTCTTTCTCTAGATGGCTCAACTCGATCACTGTTTGTAAGAGAAAACATTTGATTCAGAGTGGAAAAATTTACGAAATTCTTATGATAATTCCTTTATATATTTGTCTTTATGATTTAATCTTGAATTTGAAGAAATACTTTTTCGTTAATTCAGAATAAGTATTTTCTATGTAATACCTATTTATTTTTAGTAAATAATCTGTTTCTATTACATATTCACTATATTATGATAATGCAAATTTTAATCAGCACCAATTTAAATCATGAGTTTAATCAACCAAATTTTTTCTTCTTTTCTGATAACAAATCAATGATTATAATCAAATTCATTAGGCATGCAACTGGCATTAGCATGCTTTGTACTGTTTATTATTAGTTAGTGAAAAGTTAAAAACTGCAAGGAAAACTATATGGAGACTTATTTATTAAAACAGTTGCTTAGCTTTTATGCAGGGTTACCAACTCTCTTGATTTAAGCGGGAGACTCCCAATTTCTGACCATTCTCTCACCAACCTAATTTACAATATATTTCTCCCCACTTTCTCTTATTCTTAAAATTTCTCACAATTTTTATGTAGCTTGGCTTAATACTTTGTTATCCGCATCTCCCAAAAAGTTACTTAGGGTGTCTGAAAGCACCTGGTTTTTCTCTAGATTACACAGGAAACCAAAGTAGTTTCATCAGTGAGAAATTATGGCACGTTTCTGCTTTGTGAGTGAGAACACATGTCCAAAAAAGGTCATGTTCCATTTCTCCAATGAGCATCGAGTGCTACTGCATATCATCTGGTACATATTAGCCAATCAGCACAAAGCAAGATCGAGGTTGTTATTTTTTCCATCTTGTCGCTAACCTGCGTGAACATACGTGCTTTCGAGATATAGTTTAAGAAATTACTATATTTCATATTAGTTATGGCTGTGAAAAAGGTAAAATACTCAGGTAATTTTCAAAAATCGTTCAGAGATAACTTTTGTTCTAATATTTCCTCAAGAAAATGTAATGCATTTGCGATGTGTCCCGTTTGTCACTGCAGTTTCTCGGAAGTGCCGATGTTCTCAAACATGCTCGTACAAAAAAATACAAGGACAACATGAGTTCTATTGAAAAAAATGAAAAGTTACTTTTTTCTATGGAAACAAAGGACCAAAAAGTTATTAAAGAAGAATGTACTGTTTGCATTTAAAAATTAGTAACTGAACTTTCAGATATTAATTAGTAACGATCTGAAGTTAATTCATTATTAAAAAATATATTTTTATCATTTAACTCTCCAAGCAGCCGAACCGTATATATACGTTCAACCAAAACCATGCTCTAAGCACCCAGCAAGCATGTATACGTCCAACCAAAATCTTACTCAAGTGCCCAGCAGGCATATATACGTCCAACCAAAATTTTGCTCCAAGCGGCCAGCAAGCATATATATGCTCGCATTAGGTTTTCTTTACCCCAGCAATTTCAACGGGAGCAGTTGCACTAATTGGCCTCCTGCTGGGAAAGGTTTCACTTTCTTGAAATTTCACTTGCTATTTTAGGGTTGCTGCTTGCAACTGCTATGTCGGCAAAAAATCTTAGCTATGTTTTGCTCGCATGTTTAATACTGCTATCGAGTTTTGACACAGAGAGTGGAAATACTTTCAACATGTATCGAAAATAAAAATGAAATTTATTTCTTCATCCAATATCCGAGAAGGAAATAAACGCGTAATATAACACTCGAATATTTTCAAATTTAGTCTGGTTTCTGAAAATTGAAGAATAAGTTAGTTCTTTAAAAAGCTTCGAAGTATAAACTTTAATTCAAATAATAAAACAAAAATACCTATCATAAACATTAAATATTTGAAGTAAATGTTAGGATAAAATGTAGTGAATATATATATGTCATATATCTTCAACTGAACTTTTCTGCCTTTATTTCTTTAGTTTATTATTTAATAAACTTGCGATAAAAAAAAAAAACTTGCACTAAGGCAGAGCATGAAAGGACTATTGGCTTCAAAAGAAGGATGCCTTTGTAGAAGATTTTTGAAGACGAAGTGGCTTATATTCACATTATAGAAAGAGAAAATCACAAAAACTCTTATGCAACTAGCAATTCAATGAGTTGAAACCAGACTGAATTGCCAGTTTCAAGCAACTCTACTCTCGGCTACGAAGATACAAAAGCTATGTGATCTAAGCTTTGTGACAAAATGGTGATTTAGAACACAACACTTTTCTTACAATGGTCTAAATTACACTCTACAATCTTCACAGATTTTCTGGTAATAACAGTGAATCAAGTGATTTAGAACCAATTGTTTTATGTGATTGTACTGAATATACTCTAATTTCTATTGATTTGTATATATAATTAGAGAAAGAAGGGAAAAAAAAATGACATAAGCCTCTGATAAGTGAAAATTTTACATAAAATTTTCTCAGTTTTGAAATACGTAGGTTTTTCTTTTTAAGAAAGAAAAATTTTTTTATTTATTGTTTGGTTTTCTTTTTCAGAAGGAAAAACAAATAAATAAAAAATATAGGGGTATTTTGAGAGTGGAAAGAAGTCTAAAAAAAGCCCTATGTCGATCAAACTGAAATTGATGCCATTTATGCAATATTTGTACTAATTTAAGTTTGTTTACAGCCTGTTTTAATATATATACTATATTGCTATAACTCACTGGATATCTAAGAGAGAAAGTACCATTGCTCATATTTTTCTAATATGTTTAAAAAATCTGTAAGAAGGCTGTCTGTGTTTTATAAATAACAGCTATCAAAATGGATCCATGTTGAGAACCAAGTGAAGCTAAATGGAGAATCATTATTGCTGCCCAGTGATTTGATCATTCCATCCTTAAGATTTCTAGCAAATGGCAGATACTATCAGCAAAAGTGAGCAGCAATGAGATGAAATGGAAAGTGAGAGAATAATAAAACCATGACTCCCACCAGAGAGAGAGGGGAAACTAGATATAGATTATTGATTATCAGTGGCCTAAAGCGTGGGATGAAATCAAACCACCAAGCTTTGTCAGAAACTACAGCCGTAGACTTGGTATCTGAAACTGAAGCAAATGCTTATATAATTCAGAGAGGTGTTAGCACTCAGAATCATCACAACGGTGAAACATAAGCCAATGATAAACTGCACACTTCTCACCAATTACAATAGCGCAAAATACATTACCTGGACTCTAACACAATAGAAGAACATATTTAGTAATGAATCACATCGCATGTTGTAGCATTCCAATAAATGTGCATGGACCTAGTGAATACTGGATGGGGGCATTTCTTATCAAGGTGGAGTGTTCTCATTGACAATTTGGTGAAATAGGAATTATGTGTATGTCTGTTTGAATGATAAATAATTCTAAGACAGCAATCTTCTCTCAAGAAAGCACTGTTGAGAGCTAGATTAAATTTCCATTGCCATATTGCAGGAGGAAAGAAGGAAAATATCAGCATCTACTAAAAGCTTAATGGAATTTTTCCTTTAAGGGTAGAAACAGGAGATACTGACTTATAGCAGACCTACATCATACTGACATTATACCAGTTCTAGTTAAGTAATTTCCTGGTGGTGCATGTCATTAATAACAACATGGTATAGATTTTATTAATTTAACTTTAGAACAAATACAGTGAAGTACCGTTTATATGAAACTTTATGATGTTAAAAATATATATACTGGTTGCCCAATATTGATACTACTAGCATACTACTGATATTGCATAATTTTATTCTCCTACTTAAATATTTTGTTTAAAATATTAACTATGTTCAAGCAAATTTAAACTTCATACTTTAAATAAATATTTAATTAATATTGATACATTTTAAACAATTAAACAATTTAAACCTTTTTATAATTAACATTTCAAAAATGATATTAATACAAATTTAATATTTTTAAAAGCATAAGAATGCAAATATTTGTATGTAGTTATGTAAAATTAAAAACAAAAATAATTCATAACTTTATTTGAATTGCCAGCTTAAACAACTAACATTTTTAAGCAAAATTTAACTTTTTTTAAGGAAAAAGTCTTTAATTGTCGTCTGATATGTCTTTTAATTCTGAATCTCAAGCAAAGTGCTATGAATCAAATTCAGTTCTTTAAATGTTTTCTCCCTTATATTATTACACAAGAAATTTCATAGGGTATATGCAGAAGACAGCATTTTGAAAAGAAGGTCAAATTACTTCTTCATCTTATCTATCTTCTTACTTAAATGTTCATCTGGTACAATATTTTCAATCAGTTTTTCAGTTATACATAAGTCTGATGTCATTACAGTGGCATCACAGTCCTTGATTGTAATGTCTAATCTCAGCAATTTCCAATCTTCTTCTTCAATAATCAATGTTTTATCATCATTTTAATCGTTAACACTTTCACTTGGGTTCGAAAATCTCCCTTTAATAAAGCAATTTTTAATTGTTTGTGGTTTTACTTGAGTTCAGGCAAGTGAAATCATATTTATAGCCTCGAGAATAATATTTTTTTTCTTTATTTCCTGTACTTATGTTTTGAAGGGCTATTTGAATCAACCTTTGCCTGTAGAGCATTTTAAAATTCTTAATGACACCCAGATCTAAAGGTTGTACTACACAGTGCCAGGAAGAAAATAACTTTCGCATTCTGCAAGAAATCTATCATTTGATGATGGGCAGTGCAATGATCCATAAAATGTAAAATTTTAGTTTTGTCTCTTCATAGTTTTATCTATTTTCTTGAGGCATTCTGTAAAAATGTCCTGTTCTGGATTATCATGGGGCCATTCATTGAATACTGGATGCATGACACTGAAAGAAAAATTTTAGCAAAATGGCTTCAACCTCAGAAAATTTTTCCATCTTGTACACACAATATCTTTGAAACAGACTGCCCACAAATTTCTGATCTATGACTATTTTCTATCATAAACAACAGCTTTTAGTATCATCAGAGGAATATCCAATTTCTTTGTTAACTCAACTTCTATCAAACCAATATTCTCATCAATTTTTTTTAATTTTAAATTTATCTTTTAATAATAGTGCCTTTCAATTTTGTGACATTTTGTATCAGTTAATTCGACTCCATCTAGTACATTTAACACAGCATCCTGTTCTGGAGGAATCAAATCATCTCCGTTTCTGCGAAAAATGCATGAAAGGTGCCAAATGTAAATCCAGTGCAGTGTGTCAAACAAAAGCAATGTATGACCAAAGTTTATGTGACATGTAAAAGAAATATTTTAGTATTAAAATAAATAGGACTGAATCAGGACCAGGACATGATGTATAAATGTAAAAAACTTATACACAAGAATCGTATAAAGAGTGCTCCACAAAGTTTCTGCAAGTATAGATTCATCATCACCTATTAATTCTGCTTTTAGTGATCTTCAGTTTATTTAAGAAAAGTACGAGAGGAAACAAAAAATATTTCAATAAAATATGATAGGATAAAATTTTAAAAAATAGATTTATAGCAAAAATAATTCATTATTTTTGCTATAAATCAATGCAACTCCTTAGCAATATTTCAGTTGTATTTTTCTGATGTACTTCCACAAAAATAGCTATAGGAATAAACTTATGAAAGACTTAAAAAGATTCTGACAAAACTTTCATTTTTTATTCAAAATGCACGGAGCTGCATCATGTGTGTTTAAAGCTAAAAAAGGAAATAATTTATTCTGTTTCTTCGCGCTTTTTTATTTTGTTTAGGAGTTTTCAGTTTAATATTTTATTTTTTAATACTGATTCTAAATTTAATGAAAATCAAAGAACAAGATAAAAAATAAAACAAATCATGAAATATAAGATTAAGTAATTCTATGACTTGAAGACATGTAAGAAAATAAGTTATAGCCATTTTCTCTCTCTATATATACATATATATATATATTTATTATATATATTTAAAAAATATATATTTAAAAAAGAGGAACTACTCTTATATCAGTCTCCGGTTGGCGACAAATTTCTCGCCAAACATTTTTGGCGAGAAACTCCACGACACGCCATTACTATCTAAATTTTTTGTTTACATTTCGGACTTTAAGCCTAAAATGTCTGCAAAAACCACATTTTTATGCACAATTTCCGCTATAAGTCCGAAATAAAAACAAAAAATTTACATAGTAAAAGTGTGAAGTTTCTCACCAAAAATGTTTGACGAGAAACCATGTGCACAGCAATCTGTTTTAACTTTAAAAAACATCAGAGAATTGCAGAATTTGTGGCACCGCGCAGAATTCGTGGAAATAATCGCATAGCTCTGACCTCGATAAAATAAACTAAAATAACAATACCTTTCCACAAAAATATACTTCTACCAGCACACCAGTGAACAAATCATTCATTATTAATAACATAATTCCCTTAACAACCATGTACACAGCGATCTGTTTTAACTTTAAAAAACAGCAGAGAATTGCAGAATTCGTGGCACTAAGCAGAAATCATGACATTCTGCAAACCTTGCTAAAATAAGCTAAAATAATAACAATAAATTTAAAAAAAATATACTGTAAGCATAAACACAAACTGTGAAGAAATAATTCATTAATAACACAATCATCTTAA
>KL815783.1:0-20871 GCA_000611955.2 Stegodyphus mimosarum | reverse complement strand
AATTTTTAGAATGCAAGAGAAATTTTTAAAAAAGGCACTAACGCAATTCAATTAACAATATACGCATATATATGTACAAACACGAATAATAATACTAACTTATATATTTGAAATGTTCTCATAAAGTTAATATCCATTTGCATATAAATTCGGTTTCAAGTTCCATATTTAATAGAATCTTTAAGAATGAAAGTGCACTACGCAATCTGTGGAATAGTACCGATATCCAGACAAGCTGAATGTTTATTTATTTTCTACTATACTGGAATACTTTTCACTGAATTCATCATTATTAAATTGTCTATAGTGAGCTGATTAAATACTACTGAATTGTCATGTGTTCAGATTAATTGAAATCGTAGAAGTGCAGCTAAGAAATTATTTGAACATGTGAGTTAGGCTTTATATTATTTTACTACTGGTGCTCTTAGTTCTGCTCTGAGCTGTATCGAGCTCTGCGTAGTATCTTGGCTAGCACTTCCGTCACAAATAATGCCATATTCCAAATTATTTCTGGTGATCCATGCAAATTCATGTTTGGAGTTTTAGTGCGCGAGGTCAATGCCCCTAACGAAAGAGATATTTCCGTGGAGGAATTCCTAAGGAAAATGGGCTTATATTCACGCTACACATAGGGCAGTGTGTATTTTTAATATATGGACGCATCAAGAATCCTAGCGATTAGTAATCGGTGCATGAATAGGATACGCCTAAAATAATACGAAACTTCTCTAAATTTTTGAATTAATAATACACAATAAATATTAATACATTTAATAGTTTTGGAAAAGAAATAATCATCCTTGAAAACTAAATTTAACTATAATTTACTTTATTTCAAGTTCGTTTGTTTGTTTCAATGCAAAGTGTTGTTTGAAAGAAATGAAGTGATAAGACTGATGCATAGCTGTATAAATCATTAGCATAAAAAAACCTTAATTTTGCGTTCAAGGTTATTTCAGAAATAAAATATTTTTTACTTATTAGTTAGATATCAAGTTCCAAGTGCCGCTGTATGCCAACGATTAGCTTGAAGCATGTTAAGCTTAGTTTCGGTGATTTGCAGTTAGTTGTAGCGTTGCAGGTGTGTGAATGCCTGTGTATGACCATAAGCCAGGCTAGAAAGTAGTATATAGAACGTTGCGGTAGTATTTATTTTTCCCTTGCACCCTCATGGTGATTAAATGGTTAAGGCCGTTGAATACTGGCAGTTTGACCCAGGTTCGAACCCAAACAAGCGAACAATTCCTACCTGTTTGATTTTTGCGATTTTCTCTATGTGTAACATGACCCAGTTTCCCACAGAAGGGGCTCCACGAAGGCCTTTAGCTCTTGTGTGCTTTGCTGTATTCAAATAACCCCAACCCTCATACTGCAACATCTATCACACTAAATCAGTATATAAGATTTCGGAACAAGATTTTATGTAAGACTCCGGATTCCCACAGTGAAGAACGTCTGAAATCACTGAACACAGCTAGCTTGACACGGGTTCAAATTGTGGCGAACGAACTGGTTGCATGGAAGTTTTCTTGGCATTTTTACAAGTGGAACGTGACTACAAGCCAGATCATCTTAGAAAGTTTCCTTCCGTTTGGGCAGATAAACAAACGCGTGCTTCGCCGTAATCCGAATACATTAAATCCATCTGTAGTTGACAGTTATAATTCTGTCTTTTTAAGGAAATATTAAGGTAAAAAACATGCAACTATCAAATTGCATGAGACAGCGAATATTTTAAAGCAATTAACATTTTAACCAGCGAAACCTTTAAATAAACTCATGAACAACTGTAAGTTGCCGCCCAACTGGTACAGTGATTATAGTGCTAATATGTTAGCGTCGCTGACTGCTGTGCCGAAGGGCCCGGGCTTGAATCCCGGAGAAGGCATGCATGTGTCAGTGCGGAATGAAGGCACTCCAAATGTGCGGGAAACCTCTCGAGAGGTTGGTGGTATGCCAATAACAACTGAAAGCTAAACAGCCTAAAATTGGTATAAAACTTTACTGATTACGAAAGCAATTTTACACAAATTCCTTGCCATCAGGCAATAAAAAAATTCTACTCAAATATGAAGAGTTGAATTTTTATAGCATTTATTAAGTTAAATTTGTGAGTACGTACTCAATGTTTGGTTTTTCCTAACCTTCCATTCATCAGAATGCTGATAAGAGCATTAAGTGTCAGAGAGGCAAAAAATGTTTTAAGATAATTTTTACAAAATGACAGCAACTCTCATAAGCATGTATAAGATAAGTAATTCAAAATATGCAAAAATTCTTCTGATGACTTCTTTCAAACAGAATAATATGTATGCATAGAAGTAATACATATTTACTTCACTCATGCCATTTGTCGCTATGAACAGAAGATCGTCAAAGATTTTTAAACAACTTTCCTGATAAGCTATCGAGTTCAAAGTTTGTAAACATGTTGATTGTGGATGATTATACAATATGTTAAAACGAATTTTATAAAATTCTATTTACATTTTTTTAAATTTAATGTTGACACGAATTTTTGAACATATTAGCAGTTGCAAAACAGACTACAAATTTATCAAAACTTTAATGTTTGCACCAACATAAAATATTCTCTTAAATAAAATTTGTATAAAGTTTTTAACATAACTTCTGATTTCTGGCCGAATTATTGAAAGTCAGAAAATGTTTTCGATTTATACGAGAATTATTTAAGACATTTATTTGAAGTAAAAAAAAATTATTATTCATTGTTGAATTATTAATTAAGCTTCCTTACAATAATCACGTGCAATTTATATCACGAATCGTAAAAGTGTAGGCACTTAAGTAACGAAATCAAATATTCGAATCGCAATGTCAAAAATATATCAAGGGAGTCATTTTTTTATTATTATTCATGATATAAATTTGTTAAGAATTTTTTTAATTTGTCAGAATTTTTTAAATATTATTATTTACTCTCTTATTCTTATTAATATATATAACAAATTGCGGTATTCTTCTGTTTTCGGTATCGGATTAAAAAATGTATGTATGTATGCATGTATATATGGATGAATGTGTTCATGTACGCGTGTCGATATATATACAAACGTATTAAGTCTCTTTAGACATATATGCACACAGACACATACACACAACATGCATACATACATTCTTGAATCTCTTTCGATAGCAGAATAGTATCTAAATTACTTTTCTTTTTTTAAAATTTACTAATAATTTTATGAGTTAAAAGCTTATTCTATAAAAAATCTTCGCTTTTTTTTAACTTCTTAAACAACTTCTAAAATAAATCCTTAATTCCACTTCTGTTAACTTTCTAAACCAGTAACAAAGTTCTTGTTTCTTTAGTTCTCCCCGCGCTATTGACGGTCATTAACTATTGTCGTCAGGGTTGGCCCGATGCTTGTCCCCTTAGGCATTTGGGGGTGAAAGTGAGACAAAAATCCGGGCTAGGCGTTCTTCACGTATCTTTTAATTCTAACAAAACCATGGGACAGCCCGTTTCCAAGGAGATATTTAAAATGACAATATTCCGGGTCAAACCATTCAGGAGTCTGCATAAAAGTGCGAGATATTATGGGTCAAACCGTCAAAGGGTTAAAATCTGAAACATATCCCTTTTTTTTTTAATGGAGACATCGAAGATGGAGCTTGAAGATCAGAATGATGAATCAGGTGAAATATTATTATATTTAAAGAAATTAAACAATGTGTCAGATGAACTTGATTAAAGAATCAAATTCATCCGACACACTTTGTGATTTTTTTTGTAATTGCTTATTTTGGTTAGAATGTATGTGTTTACCACTGTTAGGTCAAGAAGATGAAAAAATAGTTTTTTTGCCCACTTCTGAGAAATGTATAACTATTTGCCATGCGATCACTTAAATCAACGTAACCCATATTTTTGTTGTAACCTGTTACGATCTCAGGTTTTGATTGCTCATCAGCTATAACCATTGGATTATGCATATTTGACAGCATGAAAACGTCACGCTTATCTTTCCAGCATAAAGCTGTCATCCTATTTGTGAAAGACACAGTGTCGGCTTTCCTCTGCTTAAATCTTTTGGGACATGCATCCAATGAGAACGAATAGTTCCATGTGCATTTATTTTATTTTCATTTCATAAATAAACAAAAAGTTCTGGCGAGGAAAAGAAAATGCCCATAAATAATTTATGGCCTTTGTCTCTCATAATGCCACTCATTTCTTTAGTGACATTATAAGATGCTGAGAAGTTGGGATCCTTAGATTTATGTTTCCCAAAGTAAACTTCCACATTATAGGTGTAGTAACCTTCCTTATCAGCGATCATGTATAATTTTATACTCCACTGCTTGCATTTCTTTGGGATATACTGTCTAAATATTACTCAGCCCTTAAATTTGAGAATAATTTCCGAGTTCTGCTGGACTGTAAATTTGTTTATGAGCTATTTTTAAATGATAAAAACTTTTTTAATATTCCACAGTCTATAGTAATTTACAATTTCATTGGGTTTTTCCTTATTGTTTTCGAAATGCAAACACTTTAAAATCATTAAAAATTTGTCTCTTGAGATTACCTTACGAAAAATTGGTGTATCAATTAAATCCTCCGTGGAACAATAATCTCGAGGGCTATTTTTTTCGATATGTGCCACGAGTAGGACTAATCCAAAAAATTTCTGGAACTCATCAGGTGTAACTGACATTCAGTCACTTTCATGCTTTCTTTCTCCACTTACATCTGGCCACAACACTAGGATTTTAGAAGCACATCAATTAGTTTTATGGTTAAAATTTTAAATAATTCATTTGAAAAGTACACTGGTGAAATAAATTAAGAGAATTTGCATATTTTATCGAACTGCATGAAAAGAACTGAACTGAAGGAAAAACCACTGCTTCCATATAAAATGCAAAACTTATACAGCTAATACGTAAGCATACACGCGTGTGTAGGCGGGGCCAGCAGGAAAAAGGGCTTTATAAGCACGTGGAATGCAAGACGAATTGCATTCGCTAGCACACCTCGGAGAATTTCTTGGTGTTATCTTGCAGCAATAGGTCAAATTCACATCGGAACAGTATAAATGAGTAACCACCAGTGTTTAGATGATGGAATGAGGTGACGAATTGGGGGAGGCTAGAGGCAGGCCAATCTAGAACCTCTAGGCTAGAGGCAATCGCAAGTCCCGATATGCAGAGAGTTTAATTTAACACCCAGCGTCTTGTTTAACCTATGCAAACAGTTCCAGAATACTGGATCCATGAAGAAAAAGCCTGGGCAAGGTCATCTAAGAGCCACGACGGCCAGAGAAGATCGCTATTTGTCCATTTTAACGAGGCTTAACAGGGGGGCTACAGCTTCTCAGCTCTCTTGGGACCTGTATGCAACCAAGTAACCCGTGTAACAAGGGTGACTGTTTCCAAAAGACTGAATGAGAGAGGTTTGTCTGCCAGATGACCGACTGTTTACGTCCCACTCACGTCTACAGACAGGAGAGTCCGATTAGCATGGAGCAGGCAGCATAGTGATTGGAGTACAAAGCAATGGGCAACCGTTCTGTTCACCGACGAGTCCCATTTTAGCCTAAACACCGATTCTCGCCGTACTTTCATATGGAGAGAGGCAGGGGCCCGCTACCTACCTCCAATGTCAGCGAAATCAACAATTATGATGATGGCGGGGAAATGGTCTGAGCAGGCATCATGTTGGATGGCTGCACACCTCTCCGCGTCTTTGACAGAGGCTCTGTGACTGGTGTGAGGTATAGGGATGAGATTTTGGAGCCCTATGTTTGCCTTTTTGGGGGAGCAGTGGCCCCGAGTTCATCTTAAAGGGCAATAACGCGAGGTCACATAGAGGTCTTCTGGTCAACGAATTTCTCGAGAGTGAGGATATTCGCCAGCCAGGTCTCCAGACCTCAACCCTATAGAGCATGTCTGCGACGCTCTGGGGAGAGCAATTGCAACTCGCAACCACCCTCCGAGAACCATTGAAGAACTAAAAACAACATTGCTGAATAAGTGGGACCAACTGCCCCAGACACTGATAAACTACCTTATTTCCTGTATCACATCATGCTGCGAGGCCTGTATGGCTGGCTATAAGAGGGGACCATACCCCCTATTAACCCATTTCTTTTGTGTCTTCTGCAAGCGCTGTTTCAGACCTTCAGACTCCCATGAGTGTTACACACGAACATGTGTGTCTATTATAACTGTTGAATGTTTATTTTGTTCGTATTACATCAACCTATGTTCACACCAAATTTTATTATAATCTGTCCAGTAGTTCTGGAGATCGTAGCTCAAATATGAAAATTCTCTTAATTTATTTCACCAGTGTATAATTTAAAAAAATTAACAGCAAGTAGAGTTTTCGAAAACTCAGTCTTTATACAAAGATTACAGTAAAGGTATTATTAAATATTAGCTGTGTCATACTCATTTGGCTGTCTCCATTCAAATAAATTATTAACGTTGCTTTCGAAGTCATCTGCAACTTTATCTTCATTAAAAGATTGATTAAGGCATATTTCTTCTGTATCTGAACAATACGAATCTGTATCAGCAAAAAGTTTCCTCTTCTAAACCTCTTAGCAACTTATTAATTTTGTCCTGACGGAGACCTTTTGAAACGAGGTGTCATTACAATTACTAAATACGAGCATAAAATAAAAAGTTACACTGAAAGGAGAAAATGCTCTAATGTTTGAAAGAGAGATAGCATCTGTTTCATTTTCCCATATAATGGAACAAGACAAAGCCAAAACGTAGCCAACCTTATAAGAAACGAGAAACAACGCATAGACAGAGGCTGCTCTGCAGAGCGAAACTGGACCACCCAAAGATCTAAAGATATGTGATTACTCTAAAAGGAGTAAAGAAACACTAGTACAACAGTTGTACAGTAGCAGAATTAAAAGGAAATAATTTTCATGCCACAACAGCTGTACCACAGGCTTTAGAAAGTTAAGTATATGTGGGAATTTATTTATTCAGGACTCAGATACGTCTTATGCATGGGCAGGAAATAGGTGTCAGTAAAATAAATAACTAAACTAGCCTAATTCAGGCTTCGCTTTGTCAGAATGCACTAGAAGCAGGACAAAATTTAGCAGAACAACGCATCTTTATTTGCCTCATGAAACATTGCCAACAGTGTTTAGTGGATGCTGGCTACGCTTTATTATGTTAGTTGCAAATCTGAAGGTTTTCAGATACTGCTTTCCAATTACTGGAATTTGCAAAGAAATGTGGTGAAAAGGTAATAAATGAAGATGATATAACAGAAGTTTTTCATTGTGATGACAATACCCCAATCATCAATCAAGTAATAGAAGGTGAAATCTGTAGTAAGGTTCTAAATCCAGAAAATATTGCTACTGAAAGTAAAGAAAGTGACAAAGAGGTTGCAGAAAACAAAAAAATTTCATCTGACAATTTAGTAGGAATTCTCAATTTAGTAGGATATTGTTACTTTTGCTGCTGATTTGACTGGCATTTCTGTGACAAGCATAAATCACATGAAATCTGAATTGATAGAAAATAGCAGATTTTCAACTCCAGGTAAAAAATGACCTCTGAAAGTCAGTATGTAAACCCAAATGAAACGATATGATCAGTTAACTTTAGCAAAAGTACGAATGAAAGTTCATTGTTTCTTTTTATGGAATGAAATTCCAACTATGCAAAACATGGCTAAAGTTATAAATGATGAAGCTGATTTGCCAAATATGTCCATTCGCAAAGTAGAACGAATGATGAATGAGATTTAGGATTTGCATATAGAAAACAAAAATGCCAGTCAATTTTGATTGAACAAGACGATATTCAATGCTGGAGGCACAGATATCTAAGAGCTATAAAAAAATATCGTTCACAAGGTAAGATAATTATTAACTGATGAAACTTGGGTAAATTCTGGGTATTCTAAACCAAAATTTGGGAGAATACAACTACAAAGTGCTAACAGAACATTTTGAGCGGTCTTTCAACAGCTTTAATTGCTCCCTCAAGGAAAAGGCTCATGATGCATAGTTGTTCATGCTGGTAACGAAAACGGATTTATTCCTGAAGCATGTGACATATTCAAAGCAAAGAAAAAGAAAGGAGATTATCACGAGGAAATGAATGCAAAATATCATGAAAATTTGTTTGAAAAAAAATTACTGCCTAACCTGCAACCGAACAATGTAATTGTATTGGATAATGCATCTTATTACAGTGTTCTGTCTGAAAACATTCCTTCTTCAAGTACAAGGAAAGCAGACATTCAACTTCGGTTGACAGAAAAAAATATTGCTTGGAAAGGTAATATGCTAAAAGCAGAACTTTTACTTCTTGTTTCAAAAGTTTGAAAGCAATTTGAATTGCACCATATCGATGCTGTAAATGCTGATGGCTGACATACTGTTTACCACCATATCACTGTGAACTGAACCCAACTGAGCTCATATGGAGTAGTGTGAAAGGAGGTGTAGCATTCAAAAACAACTTTTAAAAAGGACAAAGTCTGTTAATTGATTGAGAAAGGTGACTTCTATGCAAGGGGCTAAATGTGTGAGGTGCGTAATAGAAGAGGAGAAAATCTGGAAATTAGATTGTCTAGTGAAGAACACCATTGAGCACATGAAATTTAACACTGATGAGTTGGATAGCTCAGATTCTTCAAACAATAATCTTAGCAAGATTGAATACCTCGGTTAAAAGAAAAAAAAAAAGGCCCATTTCAGGGGCACAAATTAAAAATACAAGGCCCATTTTCAAGGCCACAAATTAAAAAAAAAGGAGAACCATAGTTATAACATCATAGATACAAGCTAACATCCCTTAGAAAATATAATATGAAAATGTCCCAGCGGTAGCCGAATGGTTAAGATCACTGAATAGGGGAATTGACATTGTTTGAACGCAACAGAACGGGCTGGATTCATGGCCGATTTTAGTGGATTTTCCCATGTGTAACGTGAATACGATCCTGTTTCCTTTAGAAAGTCCTCCACAAATGCATCTCAGCCCTTAGTTAGATATATCTTGTGTATTCTGCCATATTCAAAAAACCTAACCTAAGCAATACAGAAGTACTGGTCAATTAAGTTAAATATGATAGAAGAAACAAGAGTTTTTGTCTAAAGGAAGAGATGTCTTCGTTGGGACTTTAGAAGGGTAAAAGACTTCTTTTATACAATATACTGAGAAAGTTCCATGCAGTTCAGAGCTTAAAGTCATTACAAATGAACTTGCTGCATAGTATCAGTGTTTCATCCCTTAACCCTTTGCGGCACAGTACCTAATTTGGGCATACCTAAAAAATTCTCTCTGTACACACAGAAAAATTGAATGAAAAAGGATTTATAGATTACTATAGGTTACTCTAAACCTTCTTTACACCAGATGCCAGAACAACAGAAACCAGTCCATATATTTTAGCCCTGTTTAGTTTTTAGAAAAACCTCATTTTTAAAGAAATCTTCCTTTTTTTTTTTTTTTTAAGGATTTAAAAGTAATTGTTTGAAGAGAAATTTCTGTGTTATTTTATTGGCTGCATGCCAATCTCTTTGGTCTATATTAGTTTTAAATTTTTACCTTGAAATCTTGCCTAAAATCGAACAGCGAACATCTAGTGTGCCCAGAGTGAGATCACTGAAACAGCAGGACCAGACTAATAACTGTATCTTTGTTTCTCTCCAGCTTTCCGGTCAGATCATTCACAATAGAAAGGTGGGTCCATATCTGTGTTCCATTTCCTGTTTTTCTTTTCTTTCTTTTTTGTTTTTTGGAGGGGAGGCCTGGTTATCAACTAAGAAATTGTTAAGGTGTTTTTCTGAAAGTTGGGGGTAATTTTATCAGTTAGCTTTTAAGTTTTTATCAGTTAACTCTTAGGTTTTAGGTGCTCTTAGGTTTGTAACGAGAACAAGCGGAGTTCTCGTTATTTCTTTCGCTTTCCTTGAAAGAAGTTTTGTTAGATCTACCTTTTGATAGATTTGAGTTGCAGATGTTTATTTAATTTTAAACTTTATATTTTCTTAATTGTACATATATTAGTTTATATTTTTCTGATTTTCAATTATTTTGCAGATGGATTGGAGAGGGCTGACCATTTCTGAAGCACTGAAAACGCTAAACAAATTGCCTTCATATAGTGAATCTGATAATGATCCCGGTACACGTGCAAAACATGCAATGTTGGGGTGAGCTTTTTTAAAGGTGGTATCACTTGCTTTGAAAAGTAAAATCATGAAAAATTAGATGAAAATTTAAGTATGAAATGCAAGTAATGTAAATAGCAAGTAACCTTTTTTTCATTTATATGTATGTGATCATCATATAACCAAGAATAGCAGGCCTCCTAATGGCACACCCTGAGTAATGCTCAATCTGCTATAGTAATTAGAATCTAGTATTTTTTAATCACACGCAAAATATTTTATTCTAATGTGTGCTTCCCAAAAATGCTCGATTCAGTGCTCTTTTTGAAGCTCAGTTCATTCAGTGAGCCCACAGAATTGAAACGGTAAGTGCTATCTTTACAAAATTTTACCTGGGTACTCCTATAGGCCTGATTAGAACGCTTACCTTTTTCTTCTCTTTTTTGTTGTTGTTGAAATTCCGACTTTAAAACATAGTGTGCCAGAAAGGGTTAAGCAGCTCTAGTCATTAATACACTTGATATGCAGATGATTGATTCCATCTAAGGAAAATAATAGCTAGATTTTCCATATGATATGCTTTCTGTTTTTATACCTCAAAGGAAATGTATGTTTTTTACCTAACTTACATAGTCCCACCCCACAAAATATAATTTGTGGATTCTCAGAGCTAAATCAACCTGCTTTGTATAAAGTGAGAGATATAAAAGCAACATATTCTTCCCTGTGCAAAACAAAAGATGCACCTTTTACACCTCGTCGCTCAGACATTTCACTCAACAAATATTGAATCATATAAAGCTTTATTTAATTAAGCAACCAGTTGATAATTAATAAAGTAAATGTCTTACACGCAAAAAATGCACTTCTTAACAATTTAACCTTTTTTTATACTTTTTTAGTTCATATAAATATTTGCACTTTGTTGTAACTAACAAAAGACATTTCTAATGTTATATTTTTAACTGATTAATATAGACTTAATTAATTGGTGTAAGATCATTTGTTTCTTAATTTTTATGTCTGTTTTACAATTTTAAAAGTTTTTAATATTTTTCTAATACCTTGAAATTTTTAATAGTAATCTTTTGTTGTTACACTGCAATCTGAAGATCTCAGTTTCTAGTCTTTTTATTTATTTTATTTTTGATTTTAAACAGTAATAAAAAAGATAGGAAGAGACATACTGTAGGAGGGTGACTGTCTGGGCATGACTAGAAGAGTATATATATGTTAGGAAACAATTAATATAGGATATAATTTTTGTAATGTCTGCTATAAAATATAATCAGAGTTTTTTAAATGATCACAAATTAAAATCAAATTCACATCTTTAGAAAACAGAAATAAAAAATTTTCTCCTGGTTCACTGTTTTGGAAGCAATAAACTGCTTAAAAAATTAAGACAAAATAACTTGCTACCTGGTTTTCTAAATTTATATGTTTTACTTTTAACTAAGCGAATGGTCTTGGGGAAAAAAATTAACCAAACTGGAAGGAATACATTGTTAGCTCTTCTGTTTCAAGTTTTAAGTAACAACTTGGATTTTAAATGTCATCAAATTCGTATGCATCCCATTTAGATAATAGTGAAAAATTCCATATAAATCAAAACAACGAATAACATGCCTTACATTTTACACTACAATGAATTATCTATCAATTTCAACTGTACCTTCATCACATAAAAAGATTGCTATTTAAATATCCTGGATTTGGCAAGAAGTCACCAAATGAGCAGTGAATTGGAGGAACAGAATATCTGTGGGCAGTTTGGTGCACATGGATAACTTGAAGAATAGGATGAAAAGCCATGAAAAGGTCATTCTAGCCTTGTATATGTTCTAAGCCAGAGGTGTAGCTGAGGTTTTTAGCACCAAGCACAACTAAAGAGTTTGCACCTCTTTCTGTGTTCCAAGAATGAAAAACATTTCAGTCTAAAATCTGTAGCATCAATTTGGCATCCTCTGGATGCTGTGCCTGGGGACTGATGTCCCCCTTGTCCCACCCTAGTTACGCCACTGTTCTAAGGTTAGCTTGTCATGAAGTAGTTTCCTGCAATTTCCATTAAAACGGTCTTGTCACTAGTCTATAGGTACTGAATTTGGCATAAAGAGCTTTTCAATAGAATTATCAGAACAGTCATAAAAAGAAGTTTCCAGAGTGCTGCATTTACCACAATATATTTATTGTCAGCATGTTATCACTACAATACATCACTGGGAAGAAAGCTGCAATGTAAAAGTTACTGTAACAAATAATAAAAATCATCCAAGTTATTAATCATCATCAATATTTATCAGGGCATTGTCTGCAAAGCAACTTACTGGAGCTGATAGTCGATACAGCAGGAACTGTTTCAAGATAAGTTGTTCAAAGGAAGTTCAGAAAAATTTATCCTACTGGCCAACATCTAAACATTTGTCTCTCACACATACATATGTAAAGGCATGCCCTACATGGAGTTAAGAATAATAAAAATGGAATCGCAATTAAAAAGGCAACATACTCTTCATTAATGCATTTCGATTCAGTATGCAGTCTGATCCTCAACAACATATTAATATTGAAAGAAGACAGTACACATTACCCCTTATGTAGACAAAAAGGATACAGTTAAAAGTAATGCTTAGTTAATATAAACAGACATAATATTAAATATACACATAAAACTCTATATATGCTACTAGAAAGACGTACAAACTCTTTTAAATAATAAACGGATTACTTATTCAATAGTTACTTAAAAGGTCTCTAGCGTAGAATTGGGTGCCCTTTCGATTGGCGAAAAATTTTGTTCAGTTTTGGCGATGAAACCCCATTTCTGGTTACCGTGAGAGTTTTAACTTGGTTTTTAGCTTCTTGATTTTTTTAAGTGAAAATAAATCGATGTGCACATGGACAAAGTCAAGGCAATGTGCAATGACTAGTTTGTGCAATTCTCCGATTTTTTTTAAGTGAAAATAAATCGATGTGCACATGGACAAAGTCAAGGCAATGTGCAATGACTAGTTTGTGCAATTCTCTGATTTTTTTTTAAGTGAAAATAGGTCGATGTGTACATGGACACGGAGTATGTGAAATTCTTTGACTTCTCATTGTGTTTTTGTGTAGTAGCCATCTTGAAATTGTGCGTTCCTGGTGCCAATTTTGGCGTCAAAAAAGAATCGCAAAAAACAAGGGGCACCCAATTGTAAACTTTTACCCTTAAAAGTACATGCATTTACTTTTGAAACTTTATTTTCAATGCCATATATCCAAGCAATAACTTTTTGTAATTTGCAGAACTAAAGACATAAAATGACATGCTGAAAAACTATTTTTTAAAAAAAATGCATTTCGATTATCCAAGCATTGATTGCCATTATTATTTCATATATGTCGAAAATTTAATATTTCAAAAAATATATTGTTTGCATTTAAGAGAACAAGGATGAACTAAGACAAGCAAAAAAAGTATTTAACCTGAAGTCCACCTTCAACTAAAGCTAACTTCAAAAAATGTAGACAAAAACTCTATATTTTCTGATGGAGACTCACATGAGATCGCCTTCTTATTGAAGCAAAAAATGTCTGTGCCATACGCCAGAAAATATTTCAGTTCAGAATTATATTTCTTTGAAAATTTCCAAGTTTAGCATAAACAAACTTCAATTTAACATTTTGGTAAAACTTTACAATTGGGTGCCCCTTATTTTTTGGCGACTCTTTTTTGACGCCAAGATCAGCACCAGGAAGGCACATTTTCAAGATGGCTGCTACACAAAACCAAAATAAGAAGTCAAAGAATTTCACAAACTCCGTGTCCATGTACACATCGACCTATTTTCACTTAAAAAAAATCAGAGAATTGCACAAACTAGTCATTGCACATTGCCTTGACTTTGTCCATGTGCACATCGATTTATTTTCACTTAAAAAAATCAAGAAGCTAAAACCAAGTTAAAACTCTCACGGTAACCAGAAATGGGGTTTCAGCGCCAAAACTGAACAAAATTTTTCGCCAATCGAAAGGGCACCCAATTCTACACTAGAGCCAACATTTTTTTATCAAAGTCTATACACAATCTTGTCTCATGATATTTTGTTCTGGGTTGGAATGCGCTTTAGCCCACTGCTTGGCGGCGATTGTTTTTGAATGAGCAATAAACGCGCCAACATGGGTAACTCCGTATAACATGTGTACATTGCTACATTGTGCAATTCGCTGAAGTTTTTTTTAAGTTTAAAAGGAACGCTGTGCACATGGCATTTTCTTGTAATTTATTTTCGTTATTTTAGCTTATTTTGTTCATTTGTGCACGTTGCCTACATTGTGCAATTCGCAGATTTTTTTTTAAGTTAAAACGGAACGGTGTGTACATGGTATCGTTTGTAATTTTAATGCCCTTTTAAAAAAATTCCTTCTTTCTTGGATGCCATTTTGGTTACGTTTTCGCGGAGCGCGTCGGGAAGATTATGTTACGGCATAAAATGTGTAAGTATTACAACATAAAATGTAAATAATTAATTTAAACCTAACAAATATTTTAATGATCATAATGTTCGTTTTGCATATTATTTTATCATCTTTTTGTGGCAACAGTTTCCATACTAATTTATGCTTTAGAATTCTATGTTTTGTTTACAATAGGTTTTCGCGGAGCGTGTCGGGAAGGTTGCGATTGCAAAGACGTTCCGCAGAAACGCGCTGAATTGGCGATTTTCAAAACATCGCCAAGCAGTGGGCTAAAGCGCATTTTCACCTTGTTCTGTTTTTTACTAGGTTCTGAGATGACGCAATGACTGTTGCTTTTATTATTGGCTTATATTTTTATAGCATACTTCTGGCCTACAGTACAGACTATTTTTCCTCCTTGGGAAACAAATTTTTAACAACCTTTCTGAACATACACAGAGTTTTTAATAAATCAACATCAATTAGAGATTGAATGTTATCCAAATTTAAACTTGAAATCAAGTGGCTTATTTTCCAAACACATATAAACAAACTTCATGGCTTTTTCATTTAGGTTCTAGTATTTGAGAAGCAGGGAGTGCAACATATAGTTAACTGATACACTTCAACTCATCCAAAATTAAAGAATACTTCCATCCAGATAAATGCAGAACATGAACAGATATTCTAATTTTTTCTCTTGATACAACATACTACATAACTTTGCCCTGCAAAGCATAACAGTTTTACAGAAAAGTAAAATCTATTCCTTTCCATTTAAGCATCTGTATTTTGATTTACACCCATGGATAACTGCACAGTCTTAGATATACAAAAGACATGCTGTTTTACAAAAGGACAAACTTGGCCTGCCTAGTCCCATTTGATTTTGCATAAAATACACAGATGCCTAGTTTGTGACTTTTTTTTTAAAAAAATCAGCACATACGTTATGTACAAGTAACAAACAATTTTAATCCACACAGCAATACACTTCAACTCAAATTCCACCCTCATCCAAAAGATGTACCTCATTTCCAAAATACTACTTTGTCTATAAAGGGTATATTCAACACTTACTTACAGATGATAACAGTAAATAACAGATGTTAGACAGAAGTCAAGCACATAAAACATGAAATCCACTTAAATACCTCCCAAAAATGCACATGGACATTAAAAGAGAACTTCATGGTGGCATGCTAAAAGACCACTCATTCTAAAAATCCAGATAATCAAACATAGCTTAAATATGGTTTATGAATAATATAAAAGTACCATGTGTGATAAAAATGGATGCATATTACTACATGGTATTATTAAATGGCAAATTTACTTTAAACTGAGTGAACTTGTCAAAAGCTGCTAAAAGGTACAGCTCAGTTTACATATAAATTACTCCTTTAGGATATCATTAATTATCAATATGACATAAATTCATACGCCTTCTCTGAAAATCAGGATATTCAAGGATTTTAAGTAGTACGAAAATTATGCATTATGATGAAATATATTTAGCATAAAACTACTACAACCTACTTATGCAATATAAACACAAGCAAATAAGTAGAACATAAATTAATGAATTTTCTTTATGTTTCCATGTCAATAATTTCATTCTTTACAAATCTTATTACTACAAATGACTATTTATGGTATTATCTCTACAGCAGAACGACTACAAAATTTCATTGGTGGTAAACATTAATATGATTCCTTACTTGTTTGGTGTAAACTTGTGCCATCCAGAGATTCAATGCCTGAGGAAGGTCTGCTTTGTTGAGTACCAAAACAACCTCCCATTATCACAGATAATTTAACATAATTCGATCGTTATCTCGTTTTCTAACACAATGTATATAAGTTTTAAAATGTTTCTGTCGGCAGCTGCGACCCAACATTCGGACAATATGAATAAATGAATTCCATAAGCCTAAACTACAGCGATAGAATTTTCATATATACAAAGAACTTAAAAACTGATCAAACTATACACAACAATAAATGAGTGTAAACTGCCATTAAAATATCCAAAATTTAATTTATCCTGAAAATTCATTGTTATGAAATGTTAATTGTCCTTCTTCGAGAACAGGCTGTGATGGTATTGGTTGAAGAAAAAGTATGTTGTTGATTGGCCAAGCAACTTAAGATAGCAAGCTGTGTATTTTGAACAGAAATGGTAAGCAGTTCACGTGCTTTTTTTCAATTATTTGGTTAAATTACATTTCTAATCAGTACTACTTTAAATTATCTGTCTAAATTCCCCTTATAATTTCAGTTTCTTCTCTAAAATAAAAGAAAAAGTATGCAGTATCACAATTAAGGGAAGGATAAAAGTGTTTTTAGATCATATTTCTATGCAGAATGAACTTCGAGAAAAATAGTTAAAAACATGTTTCTAATTATAATTAATAAGGAGAAATAGTCAGCAGTATTTATATAATCATTATTAAATCTAGAAATATGTTTCAAGCCTTTTCGACTATGGCAATCATAAACATCATTTGAGAAATGAATTGTATTGATGAATTCATAGAGTTTACAAATGAACTCAGTCTTAAGAATTAGAAGTATAGTAGGCTGCATGGTCAAAATAGGGATTAATAACAATCATATTTGTTAAAATTTTCGACCCATAGTGCAGTAACACTTTACTGAAACTGTTAGCTATTGTTGTTGCTGTTACACTCATACATGTCGCTGCACAGCAAGCAGTTTGATATTTACCTAACCCATATCCAGACAAACAAGCTTGCTTCAAATGTGTTTTAATGTTTGTCGCCATATGTAAGTGAATATGGGCCACTTTTGATAAGAAAGTCTTCCATGAAAATATATTCCTTTTCGTTAAATATCCCTCTTCTACTTTGCCTTAATTGCTAAATGTAACCTAAATTTATCTCTGTTATTCTGCCTTCTAAATTGCCGTTTATACTAAAGGAATTCTAAACCTAAGAAATAGGCTCGAATTTCACGGCTCTGCTTGATTGGTTTTAATGGAATTAGTTTTATATACTGAAAAAATATTTTACCTTGAAACTGTGAATGACATTATGGTACAAGTTCCTCAACTGTTTTATTTAATATATGCACTGATAATCAATTCTATCTCTCCAGGTAATCGTGTACTCACCAGGGTACCTAGGCACAAAGCCTTATCCTTAATCGAACAATTAGACTTTCCTAATCAATACTTTAAATAATGAAAATTATAATATTTGATAAAAATAGAGCAAAATGAAATCATTTCTGATGAGTATGGTAATAAGCTGTTAATCCAGAAAGCCACCGAAGGGGTACGGGGCTGAAAAGCACAAATAATGTATGAGTACTTTGGTGCTTTTTAAATGCATGGAAGGAGTAACAGACACAGTAAAAGGTGGCAAATTACCGACGATCTTAATGAAAAACGGCAAGTTAATTATCTTAATAGAAAAATAAAAGACGAAATTTGAAATTATAGATCCCAAATGTGGGATAATTTACTTGAAAACATTGATTTAAGGCCGGACACAATCTGGAAAATAGCTAGATCACTGCGGAAACCCTCAGCCAATCAGACGCATTCTATTAATCACATTGGTCAAACATTTCACTCTGAAGAAGAAATCTCTGAATTAGATGCCGAAGAACTTTGAAATGTTTTCGGTAAACATCCTGAAGAAAACTCTGAACATGAAAAGGAAATTACTTTCTCACTCAATAGCATACTCAACAGACAAAATACGAATTTCATCTCCCCTGCATCTCCTCAGGAAGTTAAGACAATAATTAAGAATTTAAAGAAGATAAAAGCTAAAGATTACTGCTCAATTTCTAATGAAGCTCTTCAAGCTCTACCCAATAGAGGTATATTATTAATAACAAATATCTTTAACGCCTGTATTCGGCTATGCTATTTCCCATCTCAGTGGAAACACTCTATTATTGTCACTATCTTGAAACCTGGAAGGGATCCCAAAAATGTTAAAAATTATCTTCCCATAAGTCTTCTACCGGCACTGGGAAAAGTTTTCGAACGAATTCTCAGTGCTCGGCTTACGAAACATCTTGAAAGACTTGATTTAATTGATAAAAAATCAGTTTGGATTCCGAAAAGGGCACTCACTGTACTACCCATCAGATTCTCAACCTAATAGAATTTATTGCACAGGAATTTATCAAAAATAATGGAGTAGCTGCATGCTTCCTCGATTTTGAGAAAGCCTTTGATCGAGTGTGACATGCAGGCTTACTACACAAGCTTTGCAACTTCTTACTGCCAAACAGCTTTATCAAACTCATCTATTCCTACTTAAAGCGAAGACCCTTTCAAGTCAGGTCAGGAGATACTCTATCTAGAAAAAAGGTTATTTTCACCAGCGTTCCACAAGGGTCCGTTTCAGGCCCAATATTTTTTTAATATTTATTAATGATATGCCAACACCATTCTCCTCCAATATCCTAAAGTATGCTGATAACACAGTTATACTTACTAGCTCCAGAAGTCCCCAGCATGCTCTGGACAAGTTAGAACTTCAGGTTAATATCATACAAAAGTACTGCCAAGATTGCAAAAGTATCTCTCACTCAACAAAGTGCTGGATAGTTCTCTTTAGACGTTACAAGAAAAATTATCCTGTTAATTACAATATCGCCATTAATAATTCCCTAGTTCCTGTTGCTGATTCTTACAAATATTTAGGAGTCCACATCGATAAAGCTCTCAACTTCAAGGCCCATATCCATTATATCTTAAATAAAGCAAATGCTGCTTTTATGTCCATCTACTAATTAATAGGCAGAAAGCCTAAAATTAAATCTTCTTGTACGAAGAGAACCTTGTATGCCACTCTCATTCGGCCAATGATCCTATATGCGACCTCTGCCTGGGCTACAGCCAGTAAATCCGAAAGGCAAAAGATTAATGTTTTACAAAATAAAATACCAAGAAACATAGTAAATGCACCATGGTATGTTAGAAATGCTTAAATTCATAGTGATCTCAATATCTACCTTATACATGGTCAAATTCTCATAAGTGCTCATAATTTCTTTGAAAAAATGAAAAACTCTCCATACACAGCTATCAGAAGCCTCACAGAATATGATCCTACTGAAGAATATACCGTTAAAAGACCTCTAACTATCCACCATAATGCGTTATGGTGATAATGTATATATTGTATCATATTATTTCTCGTAAACTTCGCATCATTAGTGTTACTCAAAACTGCGTGTGTATATATTTTACTTGCAAAGATAGGACTTTGCTTTTTTTTTAACCAAGAATTTTCAAGATTTATTTACATTATTTAATGATTTCTGATATTTAACATATCAATAAGTCATCCAAATTACTAAAGAAACTAAAGGATCACATCCACAAGCTATTATTGTACATAATTCTCATCTTCAAATACTTAAAAAGTTATTTTACTCAAATCTCCTCATCGGACTGAAGGACCAATCACTTTACTTGTACACGTCATGTAACAAGTAAAGTGATTGGTCCTTCAGTCCGATGATGACAGCGCATTGCCTAGCCTCACTCCCTCTTACTTAGACCTCACTTCCTCTCTGGACGTATATACAATTGCTTATCAACTACAAAAATTATTAATTAGTGAGTATAACTCAATTATTGATCTCGCCTCTGTGCGTGGCGTTAAACACCTTTAATTTAAACTTATATTGTTAATGGCCATTGGCATAATATTTATGTACTGGCTATAACTCTTCAGTAGTTGACTGCCAGCAGCAAAATCAAGATCCAAGATCCAAATATAACTAAATATAAAACGGTACAGGTGAGCTGACAATTTGATATCTAAACACAGTAACACAGTAAATACTGAATAGGCAATAAATAAATGAACACAGGTACCGCAGGAATTCGCACAGGTAGCACACATACATAGCCGGAATTTAATCATCCCCCATATTCAGAATTGACGTAGGTCTTTTAGATATCATGGGATTGTTAAAATCATATTGACGAATTTTGACAGCAGGGTTCTCAATCAGTTTTTGTCATTCATAAAAGTTGTTTGCAAATTGGTAATAACAAGTTCCTGATAATTCCATTTTCAGTTCCTGATGAATCCTCTTGTTTCTTACGTACCGCGGAGAGCCTGTAATTTCACGCAAAACGCTGTTCTAAGCCGTCTAGATTTTTTTCCTGTTTACAACGATATGGATAGGCTCATACAGGGCATGCATAGTATAGCAATGGACGCAAGATGAACATTGTATAGTCGGTCACAAAAGTATTTGAACACCGGTACCCCATCAGAAAATTACAAGATTGAATTTTTT
>KK116061.1:455077-471929 GCA_000611955.2 Stegodyphus mimosarum | reverse complement strand
TGGATTATCTTTCAGGGAAATCGGTAGTCGTGTTGGATGAAACCAAACAACTGTAATGCGGATGCGGATATGTGACCGCTGGATGCAGGACGGTACGACGGACCGACGTGTTCAATCGCATCCACTTCAGTAAACCACTTCACGCGATGACAGAAACACTGTGCGTATAGCAGTGACGGATCGCTCAGTCACATCACGAACCATAGCACAGCACATTCAGTCTGTAACGCATCATCCAGTGTCTGCGCCTACCATTCGACGCCATTTACAGCAGATTGTTCTGTCCGCAAGACTTCCATTGCTTCGTCCACCCTTGACGCAGAACCACAGACATCTCCGCCGCCAATGGTGAGATGAAAGAAGGATGTGGACAGCAGAATGGAATGAAATTGTCTTTACTGACGAGTCACGATTCTGTCTGCAACACCACGATGGTCGGAGAATTCGAGTCTGGAGACACCTTGGAGAGAGGATGCTGAACAGCTGCGTTATGCACCGCCACACTGGTCCTGCACCGAATATTATGGTATTTGGCGGTATTGGATATCACTCTCGCACTCCTCTAGCACGCATTGCCGGTACTTTAAACAGCCAGCGCTACATCTCCGAGGTTTTGGAGCCAGTTGTCCTTCCTCACCTTCAGGGCTTGCCCACAGCCATATTTCAACAGGATAATACGCGACCTTACGTGGCACGCAAGGGATCCAAGGGATCTTCGTCCAACGGATCTTCCAAAGGATCTTCGTCCAAGGGATCTTCGTCAATCGCCAGATTGAATGGCTTCCCTAGCCGGCTCGCTCTCTGGAACTTTCGCCGATGGAAAACATGTGGTCCATGGTTGCTGAACGATTAACTCAGATTACATCCCAAGCTGCCACACCAGATTAACTTTGGCAACGTGTGGAAGCTGCTTGGCCTGCTGTACCCCAAGAACACATCCAAAGTCTCTTTGAATCAATGCCGAGGCGTGTGGCAGCGGTGATCTTCAACAATAGCGGCTACTCTGGCTACTGATTCTGGAAGGAACCACACTTCACAGAAGTCTATTAAATTTAATCATTTGATACTTGGTCAACATGTTATCTACTAAATAATTTTTGTTGTGATATCTCTTGTCTTTCTTAGTGTTGCAATTTGGGTGGCCAGCAGTGTATATGTAACAGTGTAATTTTGGCACTGCTGATTTCAATAAGAAACAGATTTCAAAAACACAAATATCTCCGTCATTTAAAACACTTCTGTAACTGCTAATCTCCAAGTACATGAGTACAACCAACAATTGCGAAAATAAAGACCAAGAAAGACTTTTAAGACAGGTAAGGGGATACGTATGTATACATATACGTTTAGTTCTACCGATTGCAATGAGAAACGGACATGCATAATTAGATGTTATAGCAGCTCCATGTGTAAAATTTCACCGCTTTACGGCTAATCGGTTATGAATTAAGCGAGATAAATACATATGTACATACTACAGACATCACGAACAAAATCCATTTTGATTGCATTTTGAAGCCGGTTTTCGGAACAAAAAGTCCGTTGTTCTCTCCTTACGTGCAGATGTCACGGAGAAAAAAAAGAGTCAAAATGGAATCGGAACGGTAAAAAATGTCAGTTCCTTTGAAATAACCGAAATTTTTCGCAATTACAATATACTGTTACGCTTTTCTCTTTTCTTTCTTCTTCGTACTTACGTACGTTAAAGGGTTCGTGGATTTGGAGTGAATAACGACGACACTACTTGATAAAGTATCGAAACAAACTTTATTGGCCAGGGTTTTTCAAGACAGCTCCAAAATCACGCTTACAGTCGTCGAAGAACTGCTATAAACACGCTGAGACAATCGGCGACACAGCCTTCGGACTATCAGGCTATAACGGTGGAGACAGCTTCACGGCAAAGCACCAGAGTACATTTCCCGACTCTGCTCCGTCGTTCTCGGAACTCCAGATAATCTCGAGACTCTCCACGCTAGAACTCGCAAATCACTCGACTATACGCTAGAGTACAGCTCCCGACACGGTTCAGTTGTTCCCGGAGCTCAACACACTCTAAGATAAAACTCGACGATGCACTGCCTCGCGATACACTAAGAGACTCAGCTCGATGTACTCGACGACCAACTCGGCACTAGACTAGGCACTGACTCCGCAATGACTCTTAAATGACTGGTAACTGACTCGCACTAACCCAACTGGCTCGTAACTAACTCGCACTGACCCAACTGACTCGATCTCCGCGTACCAGCAGGGTTTATATAGCTTTTGGCTTGTGTTCGAGAACATTCTGGGCTCAACCAGTAAGAATTCGTTCCAGAAGGTTCTCCATCCGTCCATGGCATATCTCCAGTTTTGTCGCTAAATGGGCGATTTCTCGCCAAATGTGGCAACCCTTCTTTCCCTTGCCATTTCCTGGCAACCCTAAACCTGCTTTGCGGAGAAGCTATCTTACCGCGCCTGGACATTTCGTAACAATACTTTGTAGAAAGAAGGAAAAATAGCTCTCCCATTTTCGGAGGCAATAATTTTCCTTCTTTATTACTCTTTAACCATTTTATGTACAAAAATGTATGACGCAAATATATAAAGGAATTTTCTGAGTTCCGATGTTTTAGTTTAATAAATTAAAACATTAAAATAATTTTTTAAATGTCAAAATATTCGTAATTATGTGTGACTAAATATAAAATCTTAACTTGGCCATATAAGAACTATATCGGAATCTAAATTCAGTTTTAAATACGAATAAAAGTGACTACATGGAAGTTGTCACTTAATTGCAAAAGTCACTTGATTCAGGCTCCTGGGCGATAGCCGCATCCTGAGTGTAACAGATAGTAATTACATGACTTTTTGTAGCGTGACATATGACATATCTTAGTGTTTGGCTACCTTGTTCTAGCAAACGCAGTACATTCTAGACTTCGAAATCTCAATAATTATTATAAACCCATAAATAAATTCATACTGAGCTATATAACAAAAAAGGAGCGGGTTGAATTTGGCCCACGGACTGTAATTTGCCCAGCTCTGATTTAAAGGATACATATCCAAATCCCATCAAACGTAAAATGTATAATTTTTAAATTCTTTGTATAGATAATTTGCAAATTTTGAGCTTTTTGATTCTTTGATATAAATAACATTAAATGGTATAAAATTTGAAATTTATTCAAAACTACGAAAAATGTAAGAAATTCCTTATTTATATTCCACAGCCGGTATATTACTTTAGAACATTATTATTTTTGAAAGGAAAAAGAAGAATAAACTGACATAACATCTTAAAAAATTAACTGACCTAAAAGGCTTCTTAAAGACTGGATATTTTTTTATATAAGAATTCTGGTTTGTGTGGCATTGATACAGTTATGACATACAAATGAGTATTATAAATTCCCTTATTAGTCGATTTACCGTTATAACTCACTACAACTTAAAAAGCATTTGTTGCCATTTCCAAGCTTGATTCGGCTAATGCATGTTACAGTTTCTGTTATTAAAAATAATGCTAACTAAAGAGCTTACTAAAGGTTAATTTGGATCTTTTATTAAAGGCTGTAAGCCTATATATGAATTTACTGGATTATGCCGAAGCACATAGTAATATCTGGTTGAGGGGGGATACCTTTGTGAAGGACTTTCAATGGGATATTGCCTTGTATTTAACGTTAATCATGAGGAAAACCATAAAAAGGTAATGCAACGAGGCCGTTCGCGATTTGATATAAGGTAAAGCACTGGAATACTATTTGCCTAAGGATGGTTTCTTGAAGGGCTTTCAATGGCAAATTGAGTCGTATACACGTTGCACATGGGGAAAACCATGGAAACGCACATCCAGCCAATCCGTTTGACTGAAATCGCCAGTTAATAACAGTCAGAGATTAATCAACTTAACAATCAAAGACATATCCTGTTTTTGCTTAAAGGACATGCTGTTGAACACTGGATTTTAAAAGCATCTGTATTAATGAATGGGTGTCGGCATTATGCATATTTAATATTTAGTAGTTATGTGTTTATATATTCACACATAAATAAAATTGTAAAGTATAAATAATATAAATTATTTAAATGTGGATGGTGCCTTTCTGCTCTAAAGAGTAAATTCTTTTATAACATCTTCATAAAATGAGAACAATAAAGTTAACTCTCAGAAGCGATTTCTCCATAGGTGGTTTGGTTTATTTGATTGTGACAAAGCCCTCGAGGGCTATCCACCTTTGAGGAGGAAGGGTTTCTAAGAGAAATCGGGTCGTATATATGTTACACATGGGATAAACCACGGAAACGCCCATGCAACCAGTCCGTTACTGAGATTCGAACCCCGGACCAAACTACCAGTGTTCAGCGACTTTACCGTTCGGGCCACTGGTGGGCTTGTTCTCTATTTGAATTCATAAGTGTAGAGTAGAATATTTATTTGCTAACGGTTAAAATTAGTCCATTAAAGTTTATTTTTATCGGAATCCTTGAGGTTCTGAAAGCATACGTAGCAATAAGAATCAGAACCGAGCTTTCGCCGTTTTCTGATTACGTGTTCTAACATATAAAAGGGCTGCCTATAATTTCGTATTTCACCATGCGATTGTATATAATAGTTCGCTTGTCATAAATGTTCTGCCAGTAGTATGCTTATCATAGATTCTGCAAAATGTCGTTCCGGGGGTTAACCTCCCACAAGTTCTTTAAGTAAATATAGGTGTTCAGGTATAAACGTTTTTTCGTTCAAAGAAATGACAAGTATATTTTGAATATATTCTGAAGCTATCAGAAAAGAAGATCTAATGATTGTTAAAAGACATCTGCTTTTCTCAAAATTGCGGCTTCTAGTAAAAAACGGTCGAAAAGTATTCGCACCAGCGAGAGATTAAAATTAGATACACAAAAGTGAGTTCTCTAACGTTAATGTAACTCCCCAATGTTCGTGAAGTGTATACAAACCAATTTCCTTTAGAAAATCTTCTGCGAAGGCATCCCTCAGGCAGACAGCCCTCGAGTGTTTGCCATATTCAAATAAACTAAAACCGGCTCCACTTTTTGTGAATCCTGTTATCAAAATCATTATCCCCTTAGTTGGTAATGAAACATTAAAGATAACCTACTACGGAGACAAAATATTTACGATTGTTTTGGCTTATTTAATTACGGCAAAGCACTCAAGGATTATCTACCTAAGGGCCTTCATGGAGGATGTTTTAAGGGAAATTTTCTCGTATGCACGTTGCACATGGGAAAAACCACGAAGATGCCTTATGCAAGCAGCCCATCCGCCGTAAATCAAACCCACTTGGAGCTGCTGGCGCTCAACGATTTTACTGATCTGCCGATGGTGAGCCCTAAATATTTGAGATAATCTTACCTATGGTTGGTGGCAAATTGACAATAGCTGGTCCAGGGCTACTAGACATCGCTCCAATGGGCCCAATTGGTCTTGTTGGTTTCCATTCTCCTTGGTATACATAGTAGCTGAGATATTCTTGATTTGAAGGCTATAAATAATACAAAATATACATTGAATAAAATGAAGGAGATAAACGGTCCTTAATACATCAACCTTCTCCGCAAAATACAATACGAACTATCTTGAAAGGTCTAATAACCGAACCATCAGGAAAAGAAAATTAAAGAATTTTTTTCCTTGCAGAGTTTAGGAATCGCGAATATTACTCTCGACAAAGAGCATGTGTGCCGTAAATGCAATTTTCTTCCAGCTAACTGAGATTGCTTGCTCGTCAATTTAAACATGCACTGTGGCCAATAAAAATGAATTGATAAATACTGGCCACAATCATATTATTTCCCTTCAATGATTGTAGGGGTTTAACATTTTTCTGTGTGACCTAAACAATAATTGAAACCTTGATTGGAATGGGATGTTGCTCAATGGAATTTGTGATTAATGGAAGAGAATTAGTGAAAAACGGGTAAAGAAGTATAATAAATGAAGGTGATGGAACTAAAGTTTTGCATTGCAATGGCAGTTCCTCCAAATATCAATCAACTATCGGACGGTAAAATCTGAAGTATGGTTTTCAATCCAGAAATCTCGCTGCCGATAGTTGATGAGAAAAGTTTGATGAGAATTAAGATTTCGATTGGCATTTTTGTATGTGTTCTCGTCACGACTAGTACAGGACCTGTTGTTAGAGACAGCAAATCAACGTAAAATATGATTCTGATTGAAAATAGAAGAATATGAGCCCGGAAATGGTGGCGACATAAACTGTAAACATGCTAATTAATTCATCAACTCTAAAAGAATTAATGAGATACTATTTTTGTTTGTTTTTGTTTTCTATTAAATACAACAACCATTTCTATTACTCCTTTTAAAAACATAATTTCTGGCAAATTTTGTTATGTCTGTGGCTTAAAGAATATTTGTGTAAATAAAAATGGATTATTTTGCTAAGGTCTGTGAGCGGCTATTGAACAAACCTCAAACCGCATCAATTTAAGTGTGTTAGAGAAAAAACTTAAACAGGATGTTGGGATATTTAATTTTTGAATTTAATAGTTAATACTTTGCGTACCACATATTTTCTCTTGTGTATTATCAGTGGTATGCGTACCATCGGTTGAGAATCACTGGTTTAGCGCATTCTAGAGAGCACGCGCAGAAAAGAGCGTGCAATGACGTTGCAGTGTTGTCCTTTGACGTTACTGGATCTTCCGATTTTGTCCGCTGACCATCATTGCTGTCCATGTTAAGAGGTTTGGCGATTCCTAGAACTACATATACTATAAGGTATTTCTTCCACCTTCTATGCATGCCTTCATGGTATAACGATCAGTACACTCGGCGCGTATTCGAGAGGTCCGAGTCCCGGCGAGGACACTCCTGCTTAAAAAACCTAACAAATCTACAGTGGAGTCCGAACCAAAAAAAGGTAGTGGATGCTGATTTTCTACCACCAGGATTTGGCGACTGGGTCCCCTAATCACCAGTTGCCCTTTAAAAGGGGGGTATATAAAGGTATGTCTCCCGCCATCTTAGCATGCCTTCGTGGTGTAATGGTCAGCACACTCGGCGTGTATTTGAGAGGTCCCGGCCAGGACATTGTTCATTTTTAATGAATCCTGCTTCAAAACAATGCTAATGACTGTACAATATTTTTAACTATTTTTGTAAAAGAAAAATCATATATGAAGTTGACGCGGATATTAAGATTTTTAATCTGCATTTAAAAAATGCCCACAAGGCTCAATCAGCGCTCCACTGCTCTGGAAAACAGTGGTAATCTAATTGAACAGATTCTTTTCACTTTTATTAGCTTTTTTGCTATAGTGATGATCCTTTACACATTTTCTGCGCGTCTACTTCAGAAAAGATTGAAAATTTGTTTAATATAATATCTGATTTATTTATCAGCTAAGCTAGGGAATAAATAGAAACTGTTGTTTAATTCTGATAAATGTCATTATTTATTCTTTCTAAGCAATGATAAGGTCGTAAGAGATCCACGATTTGGATTTGATAATGTAGTATTAGAAAAAGTTTCGCATTTCAATTAATTTGGGTGTTACTTTGGATAAGCTGAAATTTAGGTAAGTCTCAAATATCTCACACTTCCTGCTGGCATTTCAAAAACTTGTTTCATAACATAGTCATATTTACTTAATAATTTAACGTACGACAAAAAATTGCCATTATAAGTAGCATTTATATCTTCATTATGCCCATCAAAGCTAACGCATGTTTTGACAACATAGCTGTAATGTTAAATAATAGTTTCGAAGCATTTAAAAAAAAATGTTCTCCGAGGTCTTTATAATAATTTTTTCCCATGCTTCCTATACAACGCTCGTTGCCACATATAGTTTGGAAGAACTGTGGGTTTTTAATTTTTACCGTTAAATTTTTCTAATATCTAATATCTGAACGCCAGCTACTAACAGTGTTAAAAAATAATCAATAAGGTTTGCAATATGCAATTAATCTAGATTCTACAGTGATTCTCTTTTTTTTTTTTTTTTTTTTGTCACGACACGCTTTTAAAGATTACAAAATTTGGCGGCACACTAAGAAAAGATAAGTTTAAAAGTTGTTTACTTACCTATAATACAGTGTGTAAAATAGTTTATGATACTAATTTTGAATGTAAAATTAAATAATATGTACTACAAAAACAGCAGTACGTTTATTAAGGGATTCATTACAAGTTAATAATAAGAATACTTTTAATGAGAAATTTGAACTTGATGTTTTTTTGGTAATTTCATTTATATCGGGTCGTAAAAATGACAATGCTACTATCATATCATCATATACATTTAACAGTCTCGATCTTTCATTCGTTTTTATGTCGGTTAGTACTGAAAATCCGAATTCACACAAATAAGATGTAGAAAATTTTAATAATATTTTAAAGCTTTTTTGGCCATCATGGGATAATCGCATCTAATGTTAATACAAAATAAATTAATTGATTCTTCCGAATATTTTAAAATTGAATCTCAAGCGAAATTAGTTCTTCCTCTTCATTCAAAGTTAATTCAAATACAGAAGTATTCGTTATCACAAATGGGTTACGAACTTCATCATTTTTTTATATCCAAATTTGGAAAATAATGAATAATTCTCTTCTCTAATGTTGCCAGATGGTCAATAACTATTTTATGAATAGTTTTATTAAAATCTTTTGGGACTAACTCAGACTTTTCCAAATTGCCTTCTTTTAGCTTTATTCTTACATAAAGTTATTTGTTTTTGGAATCCCACCAATTTATCTGTTGAGTTTAATATACAGGGCATTTATAAAGTCCCGGACCCATTTTGATGTTTATTAACTCATCATAAAATAATGAAGATATAAACAAACTTAAGGCATTTATTGATGGAATAACTTACATATTTTTCTTTTCAGATTTGAATATCTTTACTTTTGTAAATATCGTCTGCGCGTGTGGTTCATTTCAGATAATTTCATTTTCCAGTCTAAATATCTGTACTTTTCTAAATATCGTCTGCTTATTAATTGCATTTAATAAGCATAATTTATAATGTGCGCATATGGGATGAAAACCCCCATGAATACCGTGAGGCGCAAAGGGATTCCCCAAAGATTAATGTGTGGTGTGGACTAATGCACGACCGAGAAATTAGGCGTTTCTTTTTTTACAGAAAAGACGGTCTCATCAGGCGTATATTTAGACATGTTGGAAAACTTCGTATTTCCACAACAAGAAGAGCTTCAGCCACATGTCTTTTTGCAACAAGATGGTGCACCACCTCATTGGAGTAGCATAGTTCGTAGTTCTTTGAATGACAAGGAGATGGATTGGGCGAGGAGGTCCAATTCCTTGGCCACCCAGATCACCTGATATAACGCCGCTGGACTTTTTCCTTTGGGGATTTGTAAAGAACAACGTTTACAGGAGGAGAGTGTAGAACATCGATGACCTAAAAGCCAGAACTACAACCGCAATAGCCTCTGTGGATGCCGACAGGCTTGACGGTACTTGGCGTGAAACTGAATATCGACTTGATATTCTCCGTGCGACGAAGCGGACACACGTGGAAGTTCATTGACAAGGGTCATGAAGCTTTTTGAGTCCATCTAACCATTTATGTAATTAATTTTAATCTGTCTTTATTATTTTATGAGTTATTAAACATCAAAATGGGTCCGGGACTTTATAAACACCCTGTATTTTCTTTAGGCCCTTGCATACTTGAATTTATGTTATTACATATAACGATAATGCTCCAAAATACGCTCTCCACCAAAGCATCGAAATCGGCTTAGATTCCACAATTGGCGCGCTTATTAATGTCTTAAAAACCGAATTTCGCCAATTGTCATGTGTACTGTATATTAGGATTAAACCTATTATAATTCTTAACTATATGCGTTTCTAAAATTTCGCGGCGCACTTTAAGAATTTAGCGACATACAAAAGTACCGCGGAACAGTGGTTGAAAATCACTGTTCTAAAGTAACATAGCCAATGTCATAGCAGTTGTCGGTTTTTTGTCATGAATGTATGATACACTAACATGCGTGTTTCCGTCTATAGTATTTTTTGGAAATGGGCTAAAGGTTTATCTTCATTATTATTATAACTAATCAGAAATCTTCTATCGTCAGTAATATTTTTATCTATATAAGTATTGCTGATGTGCATGTATCTGTTTCTCCTGTATGTTTACGATCAGCCTTACTAATAGAGACGACTTCAGCCAATAATATAGCTTTTTATTCAGGCTGTTCAATTTTTTTTTTTTTTGTTTTTTTTTTTACTAGCTCAGACGACATTTGCTGAAGATGCTAAAGTTTTCTAATTTTGGGAGCTTTTGTCTTTTTTTTGGGGGGGGGATGACCTCACTCTTTCGTTTTTCTTATTAGTCTTAATCAATAACATGCATTGAAATTACTAATTTTTATAATTATTTTGATATTTCTCAGCTTAAAATTTTATTTCCAATCAACAACTAATAAAGCAGTTCTTAAGAATTTGCAGAACTAACTATAGTACGTATACTGTAACAGGACGCGGGGACTTAGCTGTTGTAGTTGTTTATCAAATGCATATGCGCAATCTAACCAAAAATAGTCTACCTAGTCTGTGATAGTAATTTCTTATTATGCATCAATATCTTCTCAAGTTCAAATATAGAAACACAGTAGAAACAAATACAAAATAATTATCACAAACAAAACAGGTTAGTTTTAATTAGAGTGCGCATGGGCATTTGAAACAGTGCTTCTGTACTGCAAACGGGCCAGTACGTGTAAACAGAACTCATTACGCAACTTTGAAATTGACAATAAAAAAGCTAGATTGCTGTGGTATTCAATTTTATTTCTAATTTTTATATTATTCGAAGAGTGGACAATAAATAACATTAACAATTAATAACATAATTTATTCACAAATTAGGTGCATATAAGATATCAAAGATGGATTCGGGAACAATTAATTTATTATCACTTTTCGAATTTCGAAAATCAAAAGTAATGGGCCCTTAAAACGCATGGGTTCTTAGGCATTGCTTAATGTTGCCAATGTATAACTACACCACTGTATTTAATTCTCTGCTGTCAATTAAATCTTTATATTCGAGAGGAGTAGACTTCTGATCGTTGGAACTTGGCACGAGAAACATGCTAATGTAGAACTTTGGCGAAACCCAGAAATCTCTTTGCCCTTGAAGACAAAGAACCTATATCTCATTGTATGCGAATTCATTAGAATTTTGTCAAAACTCCACGCCAGTATCAGGTTGATTGTAGGCAATATCGGATTAAGACCTTTAGAGGCCCTAAACACTTAAAAGATTTCGGTATACTGCATATGTTTATGCCAGTTGTTTCTTCATTCCTTCTGGTTTAGCTGCGCCATCCATTCCATGGTAAAACCTGGTAATGCGAAATTTTTTGATGCCCTAAGCGTGTGCTTATGCTGCTTAATAGTTAATCCAACTCGGCATTGTAGAGTTTTATGTTAATTACCCAGTTATATTATTTAACTGCCTGCACTATAACTTCTGCCAACATGCAAAGTAGTTAATGTGCTTAAGCACATTGTTCTTTAATTTGGGAGAGGGCCTTTAGGAATTCTCCCTTCCCGGTTATTCTGTTTCACATCTACGCTACTGAATTGCTTTATCTGCTTGAGCTCCACTAGCCGCACTGCTTCGTGAAATACTGAGCGCTGAGCCAATGATTATTTAATCTTTTAATTTGAGTGACCATTACGTTTTCCCGCAAGTAGCGGCTTTTACTTTTTGCTATTGGTAACCCATATAATCGTCGACGAGTAAATGAAAATGTTTATTTTAAACCTTAGTCTGATTTTGTTTTTATTGCAATTAGCTAGGAACGATTATCAGGACTGAGTATTCTGTGTGTGTTTTTGGAGAACATGGTGAAGTATTTACCAGGGTGTTTCTTCTCAGGTCCTGAACTGGAACAGTGAGCTGATGAAACGTAAGCTTTGTTCTGATGTAACTGCTGGGCTGGATAATAACTGCACGTGAAGGGATTTGAAATCCTCTTTTATTCAATCACTATTATTTACAAACTTCAGAACTCGGGAGTGATACAGAAAGTAAAAGACCGCACTTGGGTCGAACTTAACAATCAAATCAATTTAAAACTAAACCTAAAATAGAACTTAAATCAAAAGTTGCTTCGCAGAGCAATTCGCGGAAGTTGACCTCTACCTAAAAGGGTGCGTAGCAAGATATACTAATACTACGCACTTCAAATTGTTTTACAATACAATCACGTAGTAAGCACTATGGCTTATAAATTTAAACTGCTAGTTGGTCAGACGAACGTTGAGCCGAGTGGCCGTGATCTGAGACTAAAGCTCTCTCACAATAAGAGGTTTCTACCTCTGGCTTAAATAGTACTTCGCTGTTCTTCAAAATTAGCATAAGCTGAAACCGCGCGCTTCTTCTGACGGGAAGTTGAAGCAGAGAGGAGATAGACAGATTTAAATTAAAATAAACTTGGTTAGTTTAACTAAAACCTTACACGATAGAAAAATGTTACATACAGGATCAGCTTCAATCTAAGGAGACATAGGCAACCATCTATGCCCAATTTCGGACTGCTTCAGCTAAATTGCTGTCTCAGGAGACAAATAATTAAAAATATATTACGCTTTGAATAATCAATATGTTTAATTTATGCAGGGCGCAGCAGTACTGCTCGCCTAAGACGCGTAAAATATTACAGCCGTACCTAGACGCCTATTTTTTTTTACAGTTCTTGAAGTTGGCAGTAGAAGTAGTGTAGAACCGCGCATGCTTTTTTCGCCTAATTTTAAAAACATATGGAGACTTTTTAATTAGCATGCTCCCACAACATGCATTCACATTATAACTGTATATGATTAGTTGTGCATTCTGCATAACTTTTAAATCATTAATGTATTTATTTAACCAAAAATTTGAAGTATTTCAATATTTACCACATATTTATGCAAAGAATTTTAGAGAACTTAAATTTGAAAAGCATATCCGAAATGAGTTATATCCTCGCTTCTGTGTATTTTAATAGCCTAACTCTTTGTTTCAATTAATAAAAGTGTACATGCCTAAATAACGAAATCGAATTGCATTTTCGAAGGTATAAGCTTTTATGTTTACAAATTTATCAACGGCGGCCCACACTTATTATTTGTGATATAAAATTGTAGATGAATTTTGTAAAGATAATTACTCTGGCTATCATAAATTAAGGAAAAATCACAAAAATCACGATTACTGAAAAAGTTACATGTAGAATTTTATAAAACTTTCCCACAATGTACAACACATAGTAAGGTATCAAATAACATAAAAAGAAATTACCAGACAATTATGGTAGTATCGAAATTAGCACATATATAAAATGAACAAATCAAAGGTGTCAGTTTGCTATAGGAAAAGTACCTTCAGTATGGAATATGATCGCCCCTAGAAGCAATACAGCACATACAACGATGTGTGATGCTTTCAGTTATGCGATCTATCAGTTCCACAGAAAGCGAGACCAAAGCGAGACTGCTCTTGCAAAGCAGTTGCAAGCGCGGCAAGGGTCTGAGGGGCAGATTGAGAGCAGCTAGCAGTTCTCCCTAAAGCATCCCAAAAGTGCTCGATAGGATTCAAGTCCGGGGATCGAGCTGGCCACTCCATGCGCATAATTGTTTCCTGTTGAAGATAATCATCTACGATGCCAGCCCTATGTGGTCTTGCGTTGTCGTCCTGTAACAGGAAAGCATCACCTATTGCCCCGGCATATGGACACACATAAGCATCAAGGATGTCATCTCTATAAACCTGAGCATTCACGGTTCCCCTTGGAAAAAAATGGAGGTCTGTGCGTCCACCCAAAAAGATGCCACCCCAAACACAGACACTGCCTCTTCCGTATGCATCGGTTTCACGGACATTTGATGGATGATAACGGGTTCCAGGTTCTCTCCATGTCAAATAACGCCTACTATCTCTTTATAGACACTAAACCTGGACTCATTCATAAAGAGAACAGCCCTCCATTGATCAGGCGTCCAGTGGACATGTTTTCGTGCCTACTGCAAACGGTCCCTCCTATGACGTGACGTGAGCGGCACGCACATGGCTGGTCGCCTCGCATACAGACCACCTTCATGAAGCCTTCAACGCACAGTTGACGTTGACACCAACCTTCCGGTGGCTGCAGCAAGGGGGGATCTAAGAAGAGTCGGAGTAGCGGTTCTATTCCTGCCTGCACATAATACCAAATATCGGTCATCGGCGTTTGTCGTAGCAGTTGGTCGTCCTTGGTTGAACCTCCTAGATGCCGAATATGTGGTTTGAAATTGCCTCCAAAGTCTATGAACCACAGAAGAACTCGCATTTAGCCATCTGGCCACTTCTGTTTGACTTTGTCCTGCCTCTAGTCTCCCGATGACTCTCCATCGTAGTTGCAGGCAAATGACGCCTGGAGGTCATTGTTACGATTTGGCTATCTCAGATTTCTGATGTCACTATCACAGTGAAATATTGCTCTCAAACATGGACTTTTATGCTCCTCACAGATGACGAATTCCGAGTGCAGCGCCACTAATTTGCGTATTGGAGTTTTACTCAGCTACTCTTATTTGGCAACATATTCAAATTTTACACGGTTTGGCTTATTTTTGAGGGACTTATCACTATTTTTGTGGTTTTTCCTTAATTTATGATAATCAGTGTATTTAATTTCTTGTTACCATTAAAGGTGAATTATCTATTTTTTGCCTTTTAGTTCATTAATGATGTTGTTATAAGCTTGAAATAAAAGCTTATTTTATAAAAACATTTTTTAATCCTTTTATCTCTCTGAGCTCGTTCTTTATTATATCCTGTATAAGGAAAGAATTGAAGAGCCAAACTCCACATTTTTAAATTTTCGGAAAATTTAAAGAAACATTTCAAAAATTTATCTTTTAACTTACGTTCTAAACGTTTGTCCTAATCAAAAGTGCTCGTAAAAATGATTTTTTTATGGCTACTCCAATGGCTTTTTACTCGAATGCAAAGAACGATTTTTTTTTTCCTAACAAAAAAGACCCATGAACACAAAATCTACCAAAGTGGAGCTGAGCCCTTCTGGCTGCAAGCCCTTCAGCTGTTGTCGGGCTGTATCAATATTTGCTGAGCATTCATCCCGATATGCCCCAATACTCTGTGATAGGACAGTAAAGAAACAACAGAAATCCATAAATATGAGACAAACTTAGAAAAATATCGAGCAAAAAAATATATATATAAAAGTGAGAAAATAATGTATGTTAATGTAAGGAAGAGATGTATGATTTCCATAAATTATCGCAGAATGTGTTTAAGCACAAATAACAAGTTTAATCTTGTATATTTCGAGTTATATCGTTATTTACAAACTAGATAAATGCAATGAAAATTTGAAAGAACATCTGGCATAAGTATTTTCACTAAAGTTCTCGATAGATGGCGACACACTAACCATGTGAAAAAAAATGTAATTTTAAAAAGGATTCTTTTACATCTTTCATCGCCGCAGGCTTAGTATAATGGTTACTTCGCAGAACCTCAGACCGCAGATTTGAACTTACGCTATACGACCACTGACGCAGTCCTGCGTTTTGCTTTAGTTACGTTTGCTGTTGAAGAACTTTTTTAACCCTAAATTTTTAATGGTTTATTTAAAACATGCGCGTTATTTTAATACTTAATCTCGAATAACTTTCGCTTTGAATTCGAATTATAAATTTCTAAGATTTTGTTTCATTTGTAGCTGTTACATTTTTGATAAGAATAAGAGAAGCGGCTGCATTTAGAAGTTTTCAGTTAAAAGCATTTTAAATTCATATACTTTTTATAGTATATTAAGTTGGAATTAAGAACCTTATAAAATGATGCACATGACATGAATAATTTTTTTTTTATATTACTGAATTTACCACACTTATAATACCGAATTTTAATATGCCGAAAATGGCGATATATTAAAATTCGGTATTACTGATTGCTACATCACTTGTAATATTAGTGTTGTCAGCAGATAACGAAATTGTTATATCACTTGGAATATTAGTGTTGTCAGGTAACGAAATCCGTAGCACATTAGCTTTAGTAAAAATATCCATTTTTCTATGAATACATTAACGATAAATTTCATAATTGCGCTAAATCCGCATAAGATTTGCTATATTTTAATACTGAAACACCTATATCAATAACTTAACCTCATCAATAATTTAAAACGAATAAATACTGTATAATATTTTACAAATATATCTGAAAAGCTTTCATCTATAGTTTTTAACCTTACATTTACTGTATTTGATTTAGCGTTATATCTTTTTGATTTTATAATATAACATTATTTTTAAAACAATACTTAACATTATAATGGATTTTGTCCCCGCGTGTAATTTTTTAAATACGTCTAAAAATATCGAAGTGCAAAATATATTCATCAAATCAACCAATAGATGGCAGCTCTGTTGTTGACAATCGAGTTCAAAAAGCTGTGAAAAATAACCTCTGTTCATAACATCTTTCAAGAGAACGTTCAAAAAAGACGTATGAGTTAGAAAACAAACAATCAGAAAATTAATTGAATGATATGAATATTTTGGCTGCAGAATTCTAATGCTACTACTCTGTTTCTATTATACAAATACTTTAAGTTTGAATAGTACTATACTTATTTAATAGATCCAATTTTAAATAGTTAAACTATGTCTTTTATAATCGTAAGAATTCGGAGGTATGCAAGTACTATATATATTACATTTAAAATAAAAATGGAAAATAACTTTTTTCATTTTCTCTTACCACGATTTTCAAAGAATATTTTAATATAGATGTAGATTTTAATTAAAACAAAAAAAAAAAAAAAAA